>MU823988.1:0-11929 GCA_027921425.1 Lentinula novae-zelandiae | reverse complement strand
AAGCACTATGATGCGAACCAAATTCGCCAAAAATTCCATGCCTATGATGCGAACTGGGGTCTGGCCGTCAAAATGGCTCAAAATGGTGGGAGAATACCAAAATTTCGCGTTTTACCCGTTTCTGATCGTTTTGAGGCTTTTTGAGGTCGAATATTAGTCACAAGAAAATGTTCAATTTTACTCGACCGGGTACACCCTCATTTCGGGTGCCAATTATGATGCGAACTGGGATAAGTCGCTACAGCCTATAGTCCAGGGTCCTCATCAATACCGCTGGCCGGTCGCTCGAGTCATATCATTCTCCTTACCTTTCAAAAAAATTGCTGGTCGAAAATATCGCCATCCTCATCTGCCTAGGTGTCCATGCTTCTCGTTTCGTATCAAGACTATGTTTGCCCGTTTTCTTAGGCATTTCGTACCTCACAAGGACTGCTGTCGTACTAGAATTTGGTGAGTATAGGATTCCTTTCCAGCACACGGCTCCGCCATCTGGCTAGTTATATTTTGTGTTTATCTTCAGTTTTGAACTTCATCTCCAGGTGACGCATGACAACAGCCCTCCACCCAACTGCTCACGTATATCGAAATCTTGGAATTTTTCAATTGGATGTCTTTTCAGGGGTCCTTTTAGCCTTCTTACGAGGTTTTTTTGCACCTCGATTTGTTCCTTCTGTTCCTGTCTGGTTTCAACCGAGTGAGAGCCCATCAAGTCATCAGAGGTGTCACTCGAGTGTGATCAGGCCTCGTCAGGCATCCGTTATGAGTCCTCATGGTACAAATTTTGTTCAACTCCATCAGTCTCATCCTCATCACTGCACTATCACTACTGCCAGCCTCGCGACCATTCAGCCTACCTGAGAGAGAGGTATTTTCTAGTATTTTGCGCATCGCGCATCGTACATAGAAACCGCGTATTACTAGAACCCCGCATCTCGGTACTGCCCCTACGATTCACAAAACCTCAAGTATATGTCTGTATATGTACAGAAATAAATTTACACACGCAGATCAGGCTACAGATAAAACAAGGGTGCAAACCTCACAAAAATAAGCATGTAATAACAAAAATTCCGAGGAAAATATGAATGTTAAACATTAATCCCTTATAACTTGGACGTTTATCCTAGGCAACAGACTCCTCGACGGCCCTAAACTCCTGAAGAAGAAACCCAAAATAAAGAACGCCATGTAAGCTTTATAAGCTCTGGGTCCTTGAACATATCTCCCCACTTGCATCGCAGACCGCAAATACCAGGTCAATATAACCCTTCTATACTTGGTGAATCGCTTGAGCAAGCGCTCAATCACCCATCCCGCTAGCATAAACAGCTTTGACTTGGGAAGTGCGGGAAATAGTTTTGGTGGCGGTTGTCCACGAACCAGTCGTAAAGGATCATCTTGTTCGCCGGCAGTGACCTCTCTAGCTTGTACAAACATGAGCTTTGCTGTCCGTTCGCAAATGTTCTCAATAAAATAAACGTTCCCTGTAGATTGTTGTTGATGTTTCAGTGAATCAATGAGACGCAGTTGTAGACCAAGGCGCACCTCGCGGAACCATGAAAGACCCTCCCTGAGCTATGATATAAGCCGTGTCATGTATCTTGACATTCACAGCACCTTCAACAACATGGAATATCTACGGGCGTCATGTTAGCACGAAATAAAGAAGATCTCGGAGTGTAAACCGCACGTATGTGTTGTCCTTGACACTCTTTGAGCTCTTTCTACCTCCCACCGGTAAATGAATGTAGCCAGACGCCATAAATGAACCGTCAGCAAACACTTTGGAGAAAGACCAGTTGCCTTCATACGCCACACGCAATGAATGTGATATGAGTTTCTCTGTATGTGTGATACCTGCGTTTGTAGGTTGAGCCCCCAAGCTTCGAGAGCAAATCTGAAAGCACTCACGTCGAGAAACCGGTTTCTCTGTTCGAAAGTCAAGAACATTGCCGTTCGTTGGTGTATTGTCATCCCATCCCTGTTCTGGAAATGGAGCCCAGGTCACAGAAGCCCTTGATCTCCTTTTTGCAGTTTTTGGCGGTGTTGGAGGGGCAGATTTACTACTTGAAGTAGCGGTTGGTTGGTCGACTATGGGTCCTGCCGAGGAGGAAACGCGGACCATAGAAGAATGAAGACTTGAATTGGAAGAATCGGATAATGATGTAGGTTTGTGTGAGATACTGGCATCAATTTCAGCTGCATACGAAGACATATCTGCTGTTACGGTGGTAAATGAACTAGTTGAGGACGAAGACGAAGAAGTGGGCGTGTCAGGCTCATGTTCCTCTTCATTCTCCGATGTTTCACCCTTGTGCGTCGTAGGATGTGAGGGAGAAGAAAGGGTTTCTTCACTGGTGTTTATTTCTAGTCTAGGAGAAGTCGGGGTGACTGTCGTTTCGCTGGAGGAGGACATCGCAATGTGGGAGTAGACGGAAAGAAATGTATACACTTCGGAGTTAGTCATATTGCTTAGAAAATGGGCGCTCATAATATTCAGCGCTTCGGCTCACCTCAATTACGGTGTAGTAAGTCTCCAGCTCGAAAGTTAGCGATTTGCATGATACAATTTCAATTTGGATTCGTGTACAAATGTAAGTATACCACACTAATCATCTCGATCCATATCCACTCAGCCTCCCTCGCTCATCTCTAACAATTGTTCAATGCTCTTTCCTAGATCACCTTCATTCGCCTCCAGTACCCACTCAATAACCTCCCTATCAACTCCAGGGAATATCTGGAACAGGGTATTCCGCGATGCCTCCGTAGCCTGCGAATGTGCTGTATCAATTTCTGCTTGCATCCCCGCGATATCCAAGTCCCCGTTGCCAGGAGTGGACGCACGGGAATAGTTCAGGGGTGAGCCTAGATTTAAATTAGGCGAACCGGGTTGGTCGTAATAAGGATGAAGAGATTGAACGCGAGCGGGAGGTTGAACCTGCTGAGAGGGGCCCATTGCAAGTGGATAGTGCGTTTGAGGTCCTTGTCCACTCGGTCTCGGACGAGATGGTGTGTCTTCCGGTGAGAATCCCGGTGAATAACCGGGAGAGTACCCTGGAGAAAGTACGCTCTGACCATATAGCGGAGCTTGCGCTTGGTTTAGATAGCCCCCTGGTGATGGAACTCTCCGCACGCGGGGTTTATACGGCGTTTGGACGGGAGGTCCTCCATCAGCGGAAGGAGCAGGTGTTTGGTATACGCCTTGTGCTATGAATGATGCCGGGGACGATGAACGAGAGTCTGGAAGGCTTTGGCTGGCCATTCCTGGCACTAATTGATGAGGCCTACAATATTGAGATATTATTATCATCGGGTAGAACAGACGCATGCGAATGCGATAGACTCACCAATTCGGTACTGGGAAGGACGGCGCGCTACCTGAAGGTGTACCTGCTCTCGATGTCGAAGCGCTTGCATATCTTTCCGGTGAACCAAAGTTTTCTTCAGCCAAGTCCAATGCTTCATTGAAAATTCTACTAATCGCATTCAGCGGTTTACTGACAGCGTCGCCTGTCTTCTGCAGAAGCCTACGAGCATCTTCGGAAAGCTGTTGTGCCATGGGTGCTTGTGAATACACATTCTGTGATAACGGTAGTGAAAGCGGTTGCGCAGATTCAGCGCCTAGATGGGGTGAGCTGCGCTGTGTCGGTGTGGATATTGAAGAAAGGGATGAAGACGCTGAAGACGAGGATGATGAGGATCCCCTAGATAGAACTCGTGGTGTTCCATCCGGGTTGGTAGGCAGTTCTTGGATTGCAGCTTCCACATTCCTAGTTTGGAGCTATGAGCTACAATCGAAATTAGCAAAGATAACTAACTGCTCGAATTCTTCTTGGGTTATATTCGATAAAGATGTGTGGTCCATCGATTCGATAAATTGCACGGCGCCCATCTGCGAGCGAAGGTTAACAATAAGCACATCCTACGAGGTGACATGCACGTACCAAGCTCGACAGATAGTATCCTGCTTCGCTCCGAAGCTTGTCTGGATTTCTAAATCGATTGATGAACCTGATGTTGAAAGGAGATTGAGCAATGCTTCAATGTCTGATGGCGCTTTATACGCACTCCACATTGGAAAGGAGATGGTCAGGATTCGCTTTCAACACCACGAAAATTAGAATGGGCACAAATGCGTCCGCGCCTTCTTCTTTCTGAAGGTGTCGTATGAGACCTATTGTACAGGTTAGTACATGACTTGAGCACGAATCCGAGATGTTGGAAATGCATGGGGAGTGGAGAACGGGAAGGACAAAGAAGAAAATAAAGGGCGTGAGGCGGACCAAAGATGACCTTGCAACAGTTCAGGATACAAATAAGCTTGTCTCTGGGAGCCTTGTAGTGTCCAATCTTGAGCAACTCTGACAGAGAAAGACATATCAAGTCTTGGACTGACTACTGATAAAGAAAGGAAAAACGAACCTTGCTCAGCAAACATGAGGAAGCCCGCGGTACCTTCTTCCACAGGAATATCCAGATGCTTTTCCTCCACCCATCCAAACAGTGCTATCCTCTCAGATAGGATACGATCGCGCTCGAGATCATCAACCGAGATAGGTCGACGAGGTAATCCTGTTATTGGATTGAGGTCTTTCGCTACCGCAGGAGTGAAAGTATATTGATAAAGCTGATTCATGACTAGTTTCTCCATTCCTTCCATGGCATTGTCGAACTCGGCATCCGATGCGGTCTTCCATGGCTCGCATTGTCGCATGTGATTAGAGATGAACTAGGAAGACTAGAGGGTTAATAACCATACATGAGGAGACAGGTAGAGTGAAGGAAAACATACGTTTAAGAAATCGTTAATGATCTTTATCTGGTCGGACACTGTGAAGGTGCGTTTAGAGAAATTACTTAAGAACCTGAAGGAAAGTGGGGTTGGACTTTCAAGTCGAAGATAGATGAATTGGGAACATACGATTTGAGATACTTTGAAACCGGGTCCGCACTCCGCATCTTCATCTGGTCAAGGAACTTCTGAAAATCAAACGGTGGGTCGCCGGGTCTGGAGTCTTCAGACCCAGTATCTGATCCTTCAAAATCTTCTTCCTCTTGTGGATCTGGTGACTCTGGCTTCCTCTCATTTGACTCCGGTTGCTTGACCTGTTGGGTAGCAAAGGAAGATATGGTATCAGGAGACGGAACGGGTTTGGCGACGTCCATTGACAGCGGCCTGCCTTTCGATTTGGGAGAACGAGTTAAAGATGGTATGGAAAACGAGCGCGCAAGAGCAACTAAGGAGGATTGGAATCCTCCTGAGCTCTGCGCTGATAGTATTGGGATTGGCGATGGGGACGGCAGATCTTTCAGTGGTACCGGAGGAGGAGGCGAAGATATCCTATCACGCGGAAGAGGAGGCGCGGGATGTCCCTCGCTCTCTTCCCAAGCTTTCTTTGCATGTTCTTCTTCTTGATCAGCTAATGGATCGAACTCTTGCAATATCTCCGTTGCTGGAGGAGGAGCCACAAGTGGTGCTGAGGCCTGGGAATCTGTTGCAAATCCGCCGGTGACATATCGGTCGAATGTCGATGGATCTGGAGTGTGTAAGATATGGCGAGCTTCAGCTTCATCGTCTGCCCCAGGCTCCGACTCCTCATCTTCAACATCTGTCGGAACCAAGACCAATTCCCTTTCCCGTGCTGTTGAGGTGAAGTGCCTCTCGCTATTGGACCATGGATTGGGTGATATTGTTGGTGTCAGATTCTTATGCACTTCTCCATCTTTCACAGTTGCTCCCTGGTCTGCAGCCTCCGCTACAGATAATCCCTGCAAAGATTCCTGCACTTCGTTTACAGTCGTAGTATTAACTTGGTTAGTTGTATTCGTGGTCGATCCTGAAGGAGTAGAAGGTTCCATAACAGTTTAGCTGGATTAAAGAGCTAATTCAATATAACCCGTTTAGTTCGACAGACATAGCTCTTACAGATTTGGAGCTAATGTTATCTTTCCACGATTCGTCACTGCAAAGGGATGTACTAAAGAAAAAAACGAAACGTTAGAGTTGGTGAGATGTAGAGCCCAAATCACCTTTACAAATTAGCACAGTCGAAGTGTTGAGCACTCGTAGCTTAGCGCTACGGCAGGACTGGGGATTTGAATATTGAGGGTCTGAAAACTGAGCAAGGCGCGAACACGTGTTGTCGCGTTCATTGAGATTGCGTCACTTTCGTTCTTGCCTCCCTCCTGTCATGTTCTCCTGTAAAGTCTATAAAGCCAACTTCGTTCCTTCCAACTCTCTGGTCAATCGCTGCGATGTCACAAAGGGCTTGATCTCATCTATGGGATTTCTATCATCATTACGAAGCTAGTCGAACACAGACTCGTGCGTGTATATCATTGCCGACCATAATTCTACTACATAGGAGGAGTGGCAGCAGTGGCTCATGGTGAAACATATGCACTATCTATGGGCTAAGCTTACAAGGATATAAAGCCCACGGAAGATACCGAAGGACCTTTGAGCTCGAATTGGTTAATGGGTTTGTAAGTACCATTACCCAACGTTACGAACTCAAATACTTTTACTGTAATTTTTGCTACTATGAAAGCAGGGAAGGTAGGTGGTGGAAGGGTCCTAGCCTTATTGCAGATGTTAACCCTATCGGGAAAGAAGGCTAAGTATGGTATTTCCTCGAGGCCTCAGGCTGGAAGCAGATTCACTAATTTTTCCTTCTGGTGGGCGACTTTTTTCAACTCCGTTTAAACCCGCTATGTATCATAATAGAAATTCAATCAGGAATGTCAATCGATGGATGCAGCGATAATCGATACAACAATTGTTTGAACAAAACGTGTTCGCAATGCGCCTTGACTCTAGTCTGACTCTCGGCAGTTGAGGTCCAGAGCATACAATCAAGTACAAAGGTGTATTTGGGGTTCCTCTGCGGGTCCTTCGCGGGTCCAATGTAGGACATGTAATCTCCTTCATATCTATTTGTGGATAATCCTGATAGAAGCACATAGGAAGATGTAGGAAGACGCAATAGGTTCAACGTCCTGGCAAATAACGGCGACAGTCAGGAACAAGTGAAACTAACTGAAGGAGACAAAAGAACAAACTTCGACTCATACTCGACAGGTCAAAGCGTGCACTATCACCACGTGCAGAGCCGACGCCAAAATTATAATACAAAGGCCCCTCTGCATATAAGAACCCTCAAATAAAGGTAAGCACAAATCACCACCCACTAGTCCAACGCTGGTCCGAACATCTCAATCTCGAAGCCACTAAGCGCCACTGAAGCCATGGCATCCGTCACTTTTCCTCGATCTATATATGACCAGTTCTCATCTCCTCCTCGCAGCCTAACTCCCGTACTTCATGGCGACCCAGATTTTCGCATCACTGAGCCCTATTTGTCCTACGACGTTTATGAGGACGGTATAGCGCGAGCAGAAAGGGAGAAGACCGAAGAACACTGGCGACTCATGTTCCAAAACATGAGTCGCGCACCTACACCGTGTAAATCATCTCCCTTCCCCCCTCCTCTTCACCCTGGCTGGGGATTCCTTGGTCACACCGGAAGCTCTAGCACTAGCACCGGAACCGGCTATCTTACGCCAAAGTCTCGTTCTCAAAGCCCGTGTCCAAGCTCGAGAAGACTAGCCTCCAGTGCTAATCCTTCAGAGTACAGTTCCCCTTCTAAATCTTTCAGTGCCACATTAGATTCAGACTTCGCCATGATGCAAATGGACGAAGATGGGACTGATGCAGATGATGAACGGGAATCTGCTGTCGCGTCTCGGAAAGTAGAATATTTGTCGGATGTCCAGGTTGAAGGTCTGAGCCGGTCGCGAGACCATGAGGATGAAGAAATGCAAAATGCACTCGCCGACTCGGACTCGATAGAAAAAGAGCTCAGCTGTGTCAATTTACATATCCTAGACTCGAAACTGTCAGATTTTGTATCCAAGGCACGCGCCACTCGTCGAAGAAAGTTCGAACCCCTTCTGGCGTCCTCGAGAGTAACTCGAAGCGCTACTAGAAGAAAGGAGTTTGAGTTTGTTGGTCAATAGAATCAGGTTTAGCTAATTATTGGAAGGGAAAAGCATCTGGAAGAAAGGGACAGCGAGCTACTCTGTTCGCCTTGATGTAATTTGGTTCCTCGAAATGTCTTATTATAGAATACGATTAGATATAGTATTACTATCCATCGTCAATTCTGTGGTGTGAGGCAGGTCGAAGTCAAGTTGCAACATCATGATCATGATCATGAGTTTGAGCGGGTGAGGAGCTCACTTGATCTAGAGTCAATAAACTCACTTGAGTTAAGTTTCTTTCAAAGACAAATGATAATATGCAAAGGTGATTGGTGCAAACTGCTGGCCACTCATTCGTAGAGTAATGCTTCAGGATTGACAGAGCCCCTCAAGTGAAATTTCCCTAGTTGTTGAAGGTCACGGATATACTTGACTGTTGCAGTGATGATACAAACTTCGAGGTGCATGAACTTGAACGATTCTGCAGCCTGCCACCACATCATACGTGTTTCCAAGACAATAAAACTTTATCTAAAGCCCCCCTGACACTTGACTTGGAATCGAGGGAGTTAATGCTGTTAATGCTGCTTCCTGGTAGGCGCGAGCGTTTAAACTCTCGAAACGGGCGACCTCACAGGGGTCTTAGCGTGATTTTAATCTCACGTAAGCATCAATTTCCCCACCCATAAAAGATCCACGCCGTTTTCGTTGATCTTTTTTTTCTCGTCCGTTCACAGACGCAACGTTTCTTTCCGACTTCTCTCTTTGAAACCAAGAAAATCCCAATCAATAATGCGCGCCTCTCTCGCCGCTGTCGCTCTTTTCCCTGCTTATGTCTTGGGTGAGCGTCGCATATCATTGGAAATTGTGTCTATATATCCCTGAATGATACCTCCGTTAAGCAACAATCTCAATCAGCGCACCTTCCTCCTCCGAGTTCTGGTCAGTCGATTCGTCTTCAGCGTGGGTGGCTTTTATCTCACTAATTTCTTTCAGGGTCTTCAACACTTCGTACGTCCTTATCCTTCTCAAAAATTTCCTGGGAGTAAACTAGTCGCAAAAAATAGAAACCCAATTAACTGGTACGCAATCTTCCGAATTCCCTTAAATTTGTACTGAATCTTTTTCTGGTTGTAGGACCAGTACCGGGGGAGACCCGACCTCATTCAATATCGACATCATCAACCTGGACAATACCACTCTCAACGGTGCTTTCAGCATCGCTAGCGGTGTTGCTAACAACTTGTCTTTCGAAGTCACCAACGTCACCCTCGTTCCTGGAGACAATTACATCTGCCAGTTCGTCAACAGCTCGAACATTACCCAGGTCTTCGTCAATAGTTCCACCTTCTCTGTAAAGCCCGCAGGCAGTAAGCTTTTTGTGGCCTATTTCCTATGTTCCTCGGTTCACCGATTCTTATATTAAATTGCAATAGCTACCCCAGCTCCGCCTGTCTCTAGCAGCCCCGCTAGCAGCAGTGGTAGCTCCGGCTCCGCTTCGTCCGGTGCATCGGGTTCTTCGACGGCTTCCGGATCTGCCACTAGTGCCTCACCTACTAGCAACGGTGCTTCCAGCCTGTTCACAACTAAATCTGCTGTCGTTGCTGCTGGTGCTATGGCTTTCGTAGCCCTTGTGATTTGATTATCCCCTCCGAGGCTCCCTGACATTTTGTTTCTGGGTGTATATATGTTTGAACCTTAGTTTGAACACTTATATCTCTTCGTGTTGATATCCCCTTCATTCCCCTTCATAACTTATGATTCGACGAGTGGACGTGTGTGTCAAAAGCTTTTTGGTACCTTTGTACTCATATGCATGTCATTTTTGTTGTATGAACTCGTTGTGTCTTTTACTGGTAGATGATTGTTGTGTTTTCAATGATATTTGTTGCTGTATATATCTTTGGTACCAGAAGTTATCAAGCGATCCACATATGATCATGAGGTCGAAGATGCGGTTCATCAAACGACAACTGCACATGCGCTCTTTCATCCCGCTCGAATATTCTTCCACTTTTTCTCCGTTTGGTTGCTGTACGGTGTCCAGGTCAGATTGATCGATGTACGGCCCCGTCCAAACACGGGGTGGTCCCACAAGGATATGTGTACGAAGAAACTGCCGACTTCACTCATTAAGTTGCAGGATCTTTAAATATAATACTCTCTGATTCTCTCCAGCGTTTCGAACTTATTTCTGTAAGAACTAAGCGGCCCCCGTATACTGATAGATACCGACGGGTAAATTGTAATCAATATGATGATGATGATGAGATTTGCATCTGTCGGATAGGATTGGATAGGATATGAATATAAAGGAGGTTGAAGTTTTTTTGTTTCCTCCAGAGCAGGTCTCTTATACGCATTCACCGCTGATCGACTTACGACTTTTCATCTTACCGATTGTGTCCACATAGCCTTGGAAGGCCATCAGAGGTTCGATTTTCGCTACTCATCCCGTTACCTTTTCCTTACTGAGATGATCATCATCCTGAAGAGTCTGATACATAATGTACATGATTCGCCCTTGTTCAGTGTTTGCTATCGCTCTTGCCATTGGATCCACTTCATCGATTCTTGCTGTACCGATCGATACGGCGTTATCATCATCTGCTGTTGTCGTTGATGGCGCACGGTTCGATTTCGTCCCCAAAACTCAGCAGTCTTCCGTCAACGTATCTTGCCTCGCCCACCTTCATGAAAATCTTGAGCGACCTCACGATGTTTTGGCCACTCGACGCGCAGACAGTGACACGTTGTCCCGAGACCTCAACACCCTTATTGAGACCAAAAACGTACGCTTACGCTAGTTTTCCTGATCATAATATCCTCTGACTTGTTAGACACGGATACTGCAGCGACGCTCAAATAAGGCAAGTCTGGCATCTCATCCGGGTATTTTTCCCCCCTCATTCAATTTGATGTCACTAGCCATCTGATCGTAGTTTGGGCCACGAACAGCTCTATGATTCGCGTACCAATGCCCGTCGTGCGGATGGTGGACCGTTCAAGCCTTCGAGAGTGACGAAGAGTTCGCCTTTAAGGGGGCCGAGGAAGAAAGTAACTTTTCTCGAAAATCCGGTTTCTCAAGTAAGAATATTGGAACCGCCCCCTCAGTCGTCTGAAGAGGCGCTCGCGGCTAAGAAGCTCGAGGAAGACAAGACAGCATCTCAGAAACTCAACGACGAATTGAATGCTCTATACGATAAGAAGCCAATGAGATCTGTCAGCCTTGGCAGACCTAGTGAAGGCAGGCAACCAGCAGGATCGCCAATACAACCCCTTACTTTGGAGAAGGTGCAGAACATGACTAGCGAGGAATATCATGCAACTTTATTTGGATATCGCAAACCCCCAAAAGATACGGATACGGGGTCCAGTTAGGGCATAGATACATAGATACCCTTTCATCTTCGCCACATTATGATTCTCGCTGGAGCATTTGAAAGGAAATTCGCTTTATCCATGCTAGTTCACAATTCAAGCCTGCGAAGTCCGTTCAAGGTTTACCCCTTGCTTTTATCTCCCATGTACCCCATTCTGTTGAAGAACCCAAGCACTTTCTAGAGTAGTATTCATTGGGGTGCCTCTCAAAAGACACACTTCTCCAGGAAAGCGTAGAAAATTTGGACCAGTTTCAATGTGAGGAATTCAAACCAGGTATGGATCACCTTGCTTGGCTAGGTTTCTCGGACTGTGATAATTGATGCAGGTTTCGTTCCATATCGCAAATATGCCATAACACAGTTTCCTTCTCGGCCCGGCTTGTCCCCCTCGATTGCTTTGACTTCATCTCACTGTCCTAAGTATTGGCTACTCAATCCAACCACTTTATTGCAATGCTATCTGAAAAAATGTAGTACTTGCAAGTACAAAAATCTGCTCTGCCCTGTTTTCTACACAAGTTTTTGTACTCTAGAGTTCAATACCATGCAGCACATATCAT
>MU823987.1:0-11966 GCA_027921425.1 Lentinula novae-zelandiae | reverse complement strand
CGATGATGGGGGTCAGGTGGATCAGTAATTGATGGGATTTGGTGGTGATGTAATCGTACAAGCAAAGGCGTCGAAACGGTGAGAAAAGGAAAATGATAGGGGCTACGTACTTCATGACAAATACGCCCTCAAACTCGGAACATTCCAAGCATTCCTCTTGCTCTTTCACCTCCCAAGATTACAGTTTTCAGTCTTTGCCTTGTCAGGCCAATGTCCCATCTCTAACCTACTTTCCCACATTGTTCTACATATGATTATATTGCAGAAGACGCTTCAGTGTTGTCGTTTGTCACCGGGGACATCATCGAGTGGGGATAGTCACACACATATACTCAATCCATGTCTTCAGTGGTTGACATGGGTCAGGCATTGATGGAAGGAACATCTTTGTCAATGGATCAATGATTGGCTAATACTATACACATGTGATGGACCAACTTATCCTGGCCGAGAAATATAACGGGAAATTTCAGAACCAATAGCTGGATTCCCCTAAGTAATTGATTATCTTTCCCCGGCACAATTGATTAGATTTCACACCTGATATTTTGTATGATTCCCGTTTGATCTATGTCCTATATATCTTAAGATAAAGATTATATTTCCCCTAAGATAACTTTCACATTGCGCGCCTGTGAATTTTTCTATTTCCCGTTTTGCAAAACCAATTAACTCTAAGCGCCCTGTACTTGTAAAGTGGCACTGACCAAAATGTATATTGTTAACATGTCTTTGAATGCTTTCCTTTTCCATACCATGGCCACTGAGTTGGTTTGATTTGCACGTTTAACATTTAGGGCTGATTGTAGTAGTCTAACACGTAGCCGCTCAAAGCCTACGAGCTGGGCACTTAGAGTTCATTGGTTTTGCAAAACGGGAAATAGAAAAATTCACAGGCGTGCAATGTGAAAGTTATCTTAGGGGAAATATAATCTTTATCTTAAGATATATAGGACATAGATCAAACGGGAATCATACAAAATATCAGGTGTGTAATCTAATCAATTGTGCCGGGGAAAGATAATCAATTACTTAGGGGAATCCGGCTATTGATCCTGAAATTTCCTGTTATATTTCTCGGCCGGGAAAAGTTGGTCCGTCACATGTGATAGCTGAATGTGGAAGTATAGTCAAGTACATACTACATCTTGTTTCCCTCCATTTGTAAGGTGTGTATAGATCATTCAGGAATGATTGAAATTAAACAAATAAAATATTTTGAAAACATCCTGATTTGTGGGGTACATATTTAAGTAAATTTCAAATTGTTCCACCTTCTATTCCTACCTTTGCATATTGGTCCTTGAATACTTGTTCATACCTCTCATTGTAAATTTCTCTGTATCTCTTCAACACCAATTGATCAATGATATTCCTACGGACCTTCAACTCCTGCAGCACTTTCCAAATATAATCCCTACAAGTGCCCTTGTAACGTATAGGGGGCAACTTCACCTTGAGCATCTCTTCGATAGCCTCCTGGAAATCCTTTTCATCTTTAAACCTTGCTTCACCAATTAATACTGTGTCATAATCCTCCTTCAATATCTTCAGGGGGATATCCAATCTTCGAGGGGTAAGAATGGTGTTGGGGGTTCTGTCCAAGAGATTTGACAGGTTGGCATGAAGAACTGTATTGCCTATGCCAATCATAGAGTGTTCATCAATGGTGTTCATTTTGGCGATGATAATATGAAGGTCAACAATCATTGGGGGCTGGGGTCCAAATACCACGGCAGCGTCTTTGCCACCAGTAGGCATAGGCAAAGCAAAGACAGCTAATGCAGCCACCCAAAGGCAGGGCAGCACAAAACAGGGAGAGGCGATGATTCGGGGCAACATCGAGCTTGGAGAAACGTTTGACAAGGGGCGTTGTGAGATAGTCAACAAAGACTGTTGCGGTGGTGAAGGTGGATGGAATTAGGGGATAAGGAAAAAAAATGAGGATCTCGTCTAATGTAAACATGATTAATGTAAAACGCGAGAAAATTTATGAGCAAAACATACGGAGAACGGATGAAAGTGAAACACGGTTGAATCTTTTGACAAGGGGTTTGCGAATCCAAAGACAAAGTCACGGTTTACAAGGAACGTTCCGGGCAGGCGGTGAAGTCGATGGGACCTGAGGTAATGCTGGACAAGGCATCGTCTTAAGATAAGTATATGAGCTCAAATACATTCTCAAAACGTACCACGGATAGTTGAAAAAAAAAATATGGGTTGGCCAGCAATCCTAGTAGTAAACAGACAAAAGCTTTCGTGGCACTACATTAACCAGCTGAGGAAGAGAAAAATGCAGGAGAACACGTACCGAACCAGCGAGGTTGTTGGTAGGTATGAAAGGAAGCAAAGGGGGGGACGATGAAAGCCAGCCAGTATTTGTGTTTCCCGAATATTAGAGCGAGCTGTGTAGATAGATGTAGATCCGACGGAGCCAGCGCAAACGGCCTGCAAGGGATTTTCGCCTGAGCCGGCACGTCCTGAATAATACAAGCTTGATTAAGCGCCCGGTGTCTTTTTTTCTTTTTTTTTTTGCTATTGGAACGATAACTTCCTACCAGCTCCCCTCCACCTCCGAATGCAACGCAAGAAATACGCTCTGACCCTCACCCACAATCTCGTTGTCTATGCCAACGCCCACCGTGTACTATGGCACAATACACCCTCAGACTCGGACCATTCCGAGCATTCTTCCTGCTCTTTCTCCTCCGATGACCCTTCCCGTCCTCAGTGGTTGATATAGGTCAGGCACTGACAGAAGGATCATTGTCGTCGTCAACGGGCTTAGTCTTCGTCAACCCGTCGTCTGCACCTTACGCCAGCGGAAGCTCTAACTCCCAATTCCAATCCCAACCAAGGCTTCGGACTCCTCCGACGCACAGACACCCCCTGAACCCTAGATCTGCCCGTCTCGCAAATGATGGGTTATCGTGTTATTCCCTGAACTAGGTCAAGTGGGAGAGTTCAGACCGGAGTCTTTGACCTCCCACGGTTCAGGATTACCGGAGATGGTCGACGACGGCTGTACTGTTTACCTTTACCTTTACACGGGAGAGCGAGGTCGGATCATGTCAATAGTTTGAGCGGTGGTGGGCATGGTGTGTACAGTGACTGGGATGTATCCCCTTACCGATGAGGTGGATGATGCGAAAGGGAAAGGGAAACAAAGATTGAGAGGCCATGCACATTCTGGGTCTATTACTACTATTGGGACCACAGGAGCTACAGAGACAGCTATAGCTTCTGGATCTGGATCCGGACATTCCCATTTAACCACGTCTCCTGTAGGTACCTCCCACGGGGGTCCACTAGCCAATTCCAATGCCCACAATCTCCCGCCTCTCTTCAACTGAGTCCCATTCCCCATAATTTCTCTCAAGGAAGACCCGATCCTTCTCACAAACACCTAACTTCTCTTTTGCAACGTCAACCAACTCCGATTTCAGTGTCCTCCGACGCACAACACTCCGACGCACAACAAACCCTCCTCCCCTCCTCGCTGCTCAGCTTCCAATCGGCGTTATACCCACCTCCGCGAGAAGACCTGACCCGCTAGACATGGTGTATCGCAGCGAGGGACGCTGTCGAGCGTGTAATTGTCAGGTTGAATTTAGGTGGGGTGGGCTGGGGTGGGCTGGGGATCCTTGGGTGAAAAGAAAGCGAATGGTGTTGGTGGAAGTAACAATTACCGAGGCGATACCCGGTCAGTACATACATACATATTTCATTTCAAAAAAAAAAAAAAAAAATGGGTTTGGCTCAAATCGATTGATTATGATTATGTTGTTGTTGGAGACCCCGCAGATTTCTCAAAGTTCTCAAATTTCTCGGAACGCGAAAGCGAAAGCAATGGAGAAAGGTCGGAGGTGTCAGAGTTTTCGGAAGTCGGCTCTTCGGGAGTGGATATCGATTTTGATTTCGGTGATCCTGGTCGAATTCTGGATTTTTGATTTTGGTGAACTGGTCGAATTCTGGATTCTTGATTTTCGTGACTCGTCGAACCCTGATGCGTCTGAGGTGGTGGTAAGATGTAGTAGACCTAGGAGGTAGAGGGAAGAAGGAGCAAATTGTTTCGTAGGGTTCCCCAGAACCTTCACCCCTAAGATTCGCCAGCTCCAGAGATTCCACCGCTACTAAACAGTACTAAACCCAATAGACACCGGTACTAAACAGTACTAAAGCACATCAATACCCAACGCTTTTCGAACTCTTGCTTTTCTTTCTCCTCCGATTGCTTTATTTCGAACTCGATGTAGGACGTTCTTGAATGCGAAAAAGATACAAAGAAAGATACAGGGAAGAAAGGGAAGATATAAGGAACAGGCAAGGAACAGGGGAAGATATAAGGAAGATACTCTCTCAGGCTCAATGTCTGAGAAGATGCCATGTATCACGAAGAAGATCCTACTATCCCCGCTGTACAGGATGTGGATGAATCAAGCTCGAACGCGAAATCCCATGGACAGGGGGTCGGCAGTAAAAGGCGTACGCGGTCCTAGCGTCGATGATGACCGTCTCAAGTTGCAAGCTTCAGACAACGATTCGGCAATCGAACGGTGAAGATTTCTACCAAGCCCACGCCCGATCGAGTCGCTCCTCGTGCAGGCATGAACGGGTGTGGATTCCACAGGATCGTTTGGGTTTGGCGCAAGAAGAGGAGACTGCGTGTCGCGAGAAGGGTATTGATATCAGCAGCAAAGATGCTGAGATGAACGAAAAGGGCAAAGTGAATCTTACTGGTGATTGTCAACCACCCGATTTGGTCGTAGAGGTAGGGTGTTGCACTCAGGTTGTGGTCGGTCCGTTGAACTTTTTCACAATGAACAGGGGAAGATACAAGGAAGACAAGGAAGCCAGGAAGAGGGGAAGAGGCAAGCCGTACATACGAGCACAGACCCAGGTGGAACGCGGGTTGACGGGAAAATCACAAGTTGCAGCACCCGTCACCTCTACTTCCGTCTCCCCCTCCCTCTGCACCTCCACTTCTGCACATCCGTCCATCCAATGTCCACCACGACATCAGACGACATCTTCGGAACAAACCAACGAGTTAGAGTTAACCAGACAAGTGTTTTCACAAACGAGTTCATTTTGCAAGGTCTTTCCATCGATCCAGGAGGAGGTGGTGCCAGCCGATCCTTGCTCAAGCTGGCGTCTTGACATCGGACGAATGGGGAGGGATTGAGGGACAGCACCTAATCGAGCAGCACCATTCAATGGAGGAACACAGCACCCAATACCCCACCATGCACCCCCACCCCACCATACAACTCTTCGAAATCCTTCATCCACGTAGCCCCCTGCAACATTTTTTCACGTATTGATATTCCCCCCGAGCGCTGCTAAACGGAGGGGGGAGGATTGTTGCCGGGAATGCAGAAGCCGTGGTTGAGGATGGAGGGATTGTGGGTGATGAGGAACGGTGAAGTAGGTGACCTCCCGACAAACAAACACCCTGAGGACCTTCGTCAACTCGCTGGTGGCGCTGGATAACTCTACACCGATACTCGATGACAATTCAAAATAATACCAGTTCGATGTGCATACATGCAAGTAACAAAAGGATATACACTATTATCAGCGCTACCCCTGGATCAATAGACGTCGGGTTTTGTGGGTGTTGGCTTCGTTTGTTTTAGTCCAGAGTTCTCCGGTGAGTGGATCTAACTCGGATTTAATTCGGTTCTTCGTGCGTTTGTCTGTAGTTGTCCGTTTATCCATTTGTCGAAAAAGTCGTAAACGCGATGAGGTGACTCCGGTGTTCATGTATCTAATCATTCCACGAGTGAATACTCAACGTCACGAATTGATTGATACACATACATATCCCTTATCTGTATCACCCACCCGTTCTCGAGTCTCTCTATCCCCCACCGCCACCGCGCCACCACCCCTAGTGGTCACTGGAGACAACACCCGGATACGTCCCCACTGCTGCTGCTGCTGTCATCCAGAGGAACAAACCGCGATAACGAACCCGGGCTTTCCCTCCGCCTCCTCTGCGAAAGATAGACTCGGAGAATGCATAGTGAACTCGGAGAATCCACAGCCTTCCTTTGAGGAACGGTTTTTGCCTGAATCAGTCCTTTCAGCTTTCAACCTCACTACTGAGTACTGAGGGCGCGCCTTCAAGTTCCTCAGGGTTCCTTACCCCTTCGAAGAAAGAGCTTGAACCCAAACATCGACTAGCGATACATCTGTAACTTGACTGTTAACTTCTCTGTAACTTGGCTGTAACTTCTCTGTGACTTGATTCGCTTGATTCTTGAGCTCAATTAACCCTGCAGAGTGACTGAGTACTGTGCTGGATAGAGGTGTAGAGTACATACATGAGGCGAAAATACTCCCTCTTCACTAGTCACTTCCTACACTCTTCCTACACTCCCTCCACCCCAGCACCCACCAACAGGCGGACGGGCGGGGGTTCTTCTGATACCACATGAATAGCTTCTATCAAACATCCGTCCGTCCGTAGTGAGTCAGTTGTCGAGCCCCAAGAAGTTCGGGTGCTTATTTCGAGTGCTTGAGCGGTTCGGCAGTTCAGTGGTGGCTTTCCCGAGTCATTTTGGTTGGGGAAACCACGGAGACGAGGGGACGATAGGGTTGAGGAGACCATTGAAGATATCGAGGAGACTTTGGGTAGGATGTGTTTCGCGCCAGCAGCCTATTCCCAACTAACCAACCTGTTGAATTCCACCTGCTATACGAGATACATCACAAGCAAAACAAAAAAGTCAGTGGCAATACATACGGCGGATGGGGGAGCAGTCGAAGAAGAAGAAGCTTGGATAAATTTGATCATCGTTTTTATGAGAGTGTGTGTTTGTGTGTTCGTGGGTGTTTGAGGGTGAGGTGTTGATTTGGGATGTTTTAATCAACTTGTACGTCGGAAAAAAAAAACACCCGTTTCTTAGTACGACAGGGTCAGGAAAGAGCTTTGAAGCTAAGTGCGCGATATTTGCCTCTTCCTACCTGTCTCTACCCCCCTCTTGAAAACAAACAAACACACACACATATACTCATCCCCTCGTCTCCGTTGTCTTCATCGACTCCACCGGATCAAGTCTCGAGTCCACTAAATTCACTTTCACCTTCACTAGGAGCATTCCGAGTTGCACTTTGGAGTTCCCATCGCACCGGACCCTCCCTCGCACCATAACCAACTTACCAGGTTCAAAATCCATACACCCTATCGATCATGGTTCATGCGCATGGTTCTCGCATCTGCTCAAAACTCCTAACACTCCTAACACCTCCTACACCTCCTATACCAGCCTACACATGACCCCATATATTCTATCACCACCACTCTCACTGCCACCCGTCCTCGAATCCTCCATCGCTCTCTGCTCAACCCCCCAGGTGCTAGAATCTCCAGAGAAGTTTCCCAAAGAGAAGAAAACAAGGAGAAGGAGAGGGAAAAGAAGAGGGAAAAGAAGAGAATTGAAGAATGGAGAAAAGAAAAGGAAAGAAGACGTGATCTGACCACTCTTCGACACGTTGATCGAAAGACCACCTGAACTTTTTCTTGTATAATGTTTGCATAAATGGCAGGAAATTTTCGCTACATGGACTCTAGCGAACAATGACCCGCGATAACATTGTATGAAAATTCTAACCGTCATCACAGGGCACCTGTTTTGCTTGTCTTTTGCGCCTCCGCCAAATGCTTCTCAAGCACTGGCGTTCTCTCCTCATAGAACTTCTCGAACTTCGGCATCACTTCTTCCCATACTGCATTCTTCTTCCTAATCAATACCCCCAACGCAAGACGTATAAAGTCCCTACAATTGCCTCCCTGGTCAAATCGAGGTAATTTTATTTCGAGTATCTTATCAATAGCTTCCTGTTCTTCAGCTTGATCTCTGAAGCTCGCCTTGCCGAGGCTCGTTTGTTTGCTGCCAACAAGTCCCTCGATACGCGCTGCAGTATACTGGTTGGGGGTTTTTTTGGGTGTTAGGATGCTGTCGAGATGAACTATGCCATCTTCAGTCAGAGCATGGACACATGTGGTGCCAATGAGGAGGGAGCTGTGTTCACCCGCCTCTCCGAAACGAGTGGTCAAGATTTGGAGGTTTTGGATCCGTCTCGGAGCTGTAGTGAGAGCAAATTTCGCCGTTGGTTAAAAAAGGACAACGAATTCAGGTTTTTTTCGAAACGTACGTGGCAAAGGGGGCCCAAATTGAGTTGGCGGGGATCCCTCACTTTTATAGGACACGGGCGATGCGGCGATCGAAAGGACATTCACCCAAAGGCAAAACAAGGTGAAGAAACGTGATGCAGTAGTTCGGGAGAACATCAAGATGCTTAAGAATGAGAATACAGTCGATGGAGGACACTACAAATGGGCAGAGAACAAATTGTCTAATACATACAGTACACACACCACAATGGTTCCCCAGTAAGAAATCCAAAATTGTTGGAGTTTATAGAACTTTACGCACTGAAAAACAGTAAATGCCAAGACGATTTTTTTGACCAGCAAAAAAAAAAACTGCCACTGGAATGTGAAAAAAAGAAACGGAGGGATGAATGATAAAGCTGCCATTGGCCAGTGCATCAGTGGGGGTTGCAGATTGTTAAATGTAGGAGAAACACTGACCGAACCAGCGCCTGGAATGAGAAGTGGGGGGAAAATGAAGCAGTTTTCAAATCAACGGGTTCAATTTATGTATGTCATTGAGCCGACGGAGGGAGCTGGTCGGATACCGTACATTTGTATGAGATTTTTACCTGATCAGCCAGGGAAAGATGCTGAGCAGGGCTGTTTTTTGATTTTATTCGATGGGCTGATAAACCCTGATAAAAGTTTCGCGATTGTCATCATTTCACCTTGCTTCGCAACGGTCCTTTCTACTTATATGTATTGCCACACATTGCCAACTCACGTTTTACGTTTTCGTTTTTGGCGCAATTGTACATATCTCGTAACAGCAGGTGGAATTTATTATTCAACCGGGTGTGTTGTTGTTGTTGTTGTTGGGAAAGGCTGTGCTACACTGCTGCACCAAACTTTGAGCAATTTGTCAGAATCGAGTGTTCAAAATCTATAAGAGCGCAAATCTTGAGAATATTGCCAAAAATTATATACTATCCATGATTCTTGAGAAATTATTGAGAGACATCATGACAAAACCCAAAACTCTGAGGAATATTGACATGCGATTGCAGGCCACTGCACCACCACAGCGCAATGCCCCAAAATATGACGAACCTCAGATTGTGGTCAGATTGTGAGAAAACACAAAAATCTCACCAGAATATGCAGAGAATCTAAGAACCTTGAGATTCTTTCACATTTCCTTGAAATATATGTCAATTTGAACACAATCTGATTGAGAATATAGCGAAGAATATGAGAACATTTGAGGCTGCAGAATATACAACAATATGGGCATAATGTGAGGGATAGTCTCCAACAGTTGTTTCGTTTCTGCAGCTGCACTGCTGACCAGGTCCTCAAATCCACTGGTTGACATTGGATAACCGTTCAATCATATATAGCAATCACTATACTACTCTAGGTACTTCTAATGACAATGGAAAGCCTGTCAAACTCTTGAAACAGCATTAGAAGGTACCGAGGAAGCGAGGAATGTCAATAATTGATGCGCCAAATGTCGAAATGAAAGCAGCAGTGATCGTCGATCCTTGTATCCTAGAAGAGACAGCAAATGAGTGACTACATGAAGGTTGAATTAGGACCACCATGTCCTCGCCATACCTGCCAGCACCGCCGCTATTATCTTACCCTATCCCCATCGACCCATCCCTGCAATCTGTTGGATCAAGCCTGGGGAACCTCGGTAGGCAGTAATTCCATGGTAGACAATTAGCCGAAGAATACTCGCCAAGCCCTAGCCTAGCCATGAGTCCAATCTTTGTCACAAAGTGGCAGCGGCGGAGTGACTAAGCGGAGCAGGGAGGCGGAGCAACTAAGCAGAGTAATAATGCGGAGTGACTGGTCCCAAGATAATGACAGAGTTATATTGGTTTTGTTGTTGTTAGTTCTAGTAAGTAAGCACGTACCTGGTCCCAAGATAATGACAGAGAGGTCAAGATAAGGGACCAGGTAGTGGGGGCTGGCTTTATATACACAATCCGATCTGCGAGAACTAACAATGTAATACTGTACATTTTGAGAATAAAGAAGGTGGCGGAAGCCGGTAGAAGGAGAAGGGTAACTGATGGATCAGTAATTGATGAAGGGGGTCAGGTGGATCAGTAATCAATGAGGGTTTGATAATGGTGGGACGTGAAAGTGATGGAGGGATGTATTGTACAAATAAGGGCGTAGAGACGGTGAGAAAAGGAAAATGATAGGGGCTACGTACTTCATGACAATCTTGAGCACTCTTCCAAAGGCCTTTGCTTCCAATGCTGCAGATTGTGTGACAGGTTCAGCTCTGTATGATGGTATGTAGCCTTACCATATGGAATCACCCCGTTCGTTGATGCTACCACCCTTCTCTGCACAATCAGTATCACCATCTGTTCCAGGAGCATCAAACAAACTCATACCTGAAGTTCAATTGCCACCCGTGTCGACAATTTCCATACCATTCACAAGCACAGTCCTTGCTCCGATGTCGATTTGCTATCTGTTTCCAAATCCCCAACTGCCGCTGCCACCGCCAACAAAGCCATATCTCATGCAGGCCGATGGCAAAGCAAAGAAGTCTGAGATTTGTCAAGAGTTTGTTGCTGTCAAAACCTATACACAGAAGCTTCTGCACGATGTCACAGTATTGGCCAAAGAAAATCAAATTATGAAGGAATACCTTGGAAACCACGAACTCTATTTTGATGCCTGTCTCTGTGCTCTGGAGGAAAACATTGATCTGCGGGTGAAAATGACTGTTGCGGCGGAAATTGAAAAATTGCAGAAAGGCAAAGGGGCCGAGCCCGAGGACGATGACAGCGACGAAGATGGGCTTGAAGATGATGAGGTTGAAAAAAAGAAAGAGGTGAAGAGAGAAGGACTTACTAGCCATGCCGCGAGTAACAGCAATTTAATCAAAGTATATTGCCGTCTATTTGAGTGCTTCAGTAATACTCATTTACATTATCAAAGGCACTCATCACCGTAATGTTCAAGCTTTTCCTAGGTGTTGATAGCCTTACGACAAAGGAAAATCTTCTTGGGGCATCAGTTCCCAATGGTGACAAATTACCTTTGATTCCTGGCACGGATGTCCATCAAATTCGTTTCAACTGGGAAAATACTGCCAAGAAGAGTGGAAATGGAGCGAAACTAGAGACTATTGCCAAATTTGCAAAGACTCACGGACATGATTACAAGAGCGGAGTGAAGGAGCTTCTTGATATTATTCAACTTGGTGATTTGAAAAGTCGCGTTGAGACGAAGTTCAACAGCTTGAGAGGAATTTATCGCCGCGCTCTGACTGAGGACATTAACATGAAAAAAGAAAGCAGTGGGACCAAAGCAAATCGGGCTAAAGGGGTAAACGGTTGTCTGTACAATCTACTTTATTGATATTTCTAACAAGCAAATCAGAAACTTGAAGCTCGAATTTGCAAACAGAACAACCTACCAGAAGATAACGAATATAAAGACATGAAGTATGACACTGCAATGGTTATTCAAATGCAGTCCGATGATGAGAAGGATCCTGCCGAACCTAGAAAGTTCATATCAAGGGCGGCCACCTGGCATTCACAAGAGGTTAGTATTGCATGTCTTCAAGTCTGATATGAGTTAACCTTTTCATAGCTGCAAGAATTTCTCAATGTCATTGATACCCAGCCTGATCCGAAAGGCTCATCTCAGTATATTCCGCGAGTCCGTGGCCAAGCAAAGGAAATGCCACTACCTGCAACAAAACAGCTAGAAGGTCGGGCTGTCATGCCCTGCCCATAGAGCTCCCTTTCTCAATAGCCGGAACGACCTAGATCAGCCCATACTACCCTCTAACGAACCTCCCATCCTCCCACGAACCTCCCAT
>MU823986.1:0-11988 GCA_027921425.1 Lentinula novae-zelandiae | reverse complement strand
GGACAAACTCCCCATGGCTATAGGAATCCTTAGAGCCTGGATGCCTAGAGAAGCATTGGAAGAAACAGTATTGGCTATATGAAACCTAAATCATGCAACCGCAATGGAAGCAGTTACCAGTCTCAAAAGTCACAAGAGATTTGTCCGAGGTACCCGAGGACGTGAGCTAAAGTTGCGGACCACTATTGAGAATATTGACAATGGTATGCAGATTGAAACGGAAGCCCTCCTAGACAGTGGAGCCACAGGGTCCTGTATCAATAAGGATTTTGTAGAACGGCACCAGCTTACTGTTAAGGAGTTACCAGTCAAAATGCAGGTCTATAATGCCGATGGCACTCTGAACAAAAATGGTTCCATAGAAGGCTATGTACAAGTCCGAATGGGAGGAGCGCCTGGCCTGGTATCATTCGATCTGATTCTAGAAGTCAAGAACCCTCGGAACACCGAATCCGCTGTCTTCTGTTAGTCCCAAATCTTTCCCGGCGGCTATCTAAAATTCTCACTGTCACTGTCTGTCACTGAGGTCACTTAAGAGGAGTATTGTGACCTCCTCATAACCTCGATCTCATCGCACAACGAGGTCTGCACTTCCTTACTTCATGCGATTGCCGACGTCCGACGTTTTGCCTCGTGTCCAATTTTTGACTTCTTGGACCCTTGGTCCAATAGTAGGCTTTCATGAGTCCGCCGTTCCGACCACTCTATCCTCTCAGACTAGTTTCTCCTCACTTCTGTGAATCCCCTGCCAACTGATGCTGCTTCCTCACCACACTTTTCCTCCAAATCCTGCTTCGTCCTGCGCTGCACGCTGATATCGGACGCCCCAACTCCGGGGTGAATCTGGCAACCCCTTTGCGAATCAAGGCCATAGTGGAAGGGTTATCGGCAAGAACTGTTCATGTATGACATGCTTGAAGTTCATTCTCTAGAAGGAGCCCCGGTGTGCACTGGTATTCCCTTTCCTCCACCTACCCAACTTATGCCCGTCTCACCAGACCTCTGCAATCTCCTCTGCAATGGAGAACGTTACTCAGCTCCTACCATTCCAATCTCCATGCTTCTGAACCCTCTTCCCACCAACATTTCGCCTTCACAACCTGCTCCTCAAAATAATTGCTCCCCCACGCCTGTGAACGAATCCATGCCACGCCACCGTCTTCATACCAACTACAAAATGAGCCGCAAAACCACACTTTCTGCAGTTTATCAATATCCCATCGACGCCGTTCTGGAGTACCCGGAGACCGGCGCTACCTCGGAAGAGGTTGTTGGTCATCTCTTCCAAATGCAGACCAATCGTTGGATTAGCCCCGGAAGAGATTTCACTTACTCAAGGGGGGAGCCTCGGGGGAACAGCAAGGAAGGTATTACAAATCCCTTGCTTGTCCATCGTGTTACGGGGGAGATGGTGCCTTGCATAGCCAGACATTCTACTTGTACGTACATAGAATAATAGCATCTACATTTGCCATGAATCTTGATGGAGTATTGGATGATAAGGCCAAGGAGTCAAGATATGCCCATTTTTTGACGGAGATAAAGAAAACACACATTCTTCAGCGACAAGAGAACAACTGCGAGAACTCATGCAGAACAGTAAGGAGCAACAAATGGAGTTCTCTTCCCCAGCACGGGATGTCTTCGAGAGGACCTCCGCTTATCTCACTGCCATTAGACGCATCGGGTGCACCTCGGAGGCTAACCTCGGATCTGATGCTTTGAAGGAAAATCCTTTGGGTGATGCTGAGAGAATCACTCTTCGGCGTGGTTATCCAGAGATGCCCAATCGCTGTACTGGTAGACTGCTTTTTCAATTGTCCTTTGAAGGCATCCCGTATATAAAGTAAGTATCTCTTCAACCAACAAGTCAACCTTTTGCACACCTTGCCTTTAGGTGTGAACATCACTCTCGATTGAATAATCGTGACCACTTCTTTGACAACACAGTTGGCAATGGACGCTTTAACGTTGAATACCTGGAAGCAGTGCTAACCAATGACGAGGAGGAAGTTGACAGAATTGAGTCTGAAGCGCTGCTTGATGGGTATGGTCCTAGGACCTCTTGCCAAGTGGTAATGAACAACACCGCCCAAAGGCTTACCTGTCGTAAGCCATTTCACAGCTAATTTTGCGTTTACAAGTGTAACATTCCTTCTCTCAGCTTGGAATCATAGGTCTGACACCGATGGGGCTTTGAAGCAGCCGGGACTAATTTCGATGGGGTGCAGTTGTACCTTCCGTGAATATGAACCACTGGAGGAGTATCGCTCTTTTTGCCCGTATGTTTTGATCACCAGTAAAGGACCTCACTCCCACCCAATTCCCCTCCCCCAAAAGACACCAACAAAGGTTAAGCTGGAGCTGACTTCCCTATTCGAAAAGCTCGAAGTTGATTTGGCAGACTTGACTCCTCGAAAATTTATGAGACACCCGATTGTTCAATATTACCTTTCCTCATGTTTCCCGCTGCTTCGTAACCCAATGCTCAGTGACTTGCACATTTCTTTGTCCAACCTCAGTCATCTCAAGGTATATATTGAGCATGCGAAAAAAGTGCGCTTCCCGGAAGGTACTGGGTGGAAAGGCAAGTCCCTCAACCACCATTTTTCGTGAAATAATAGTGGAGCTTTTCATAGGTTTAATGCATGTCAAAGCTCAGCAAGACTCCCTGCTGGACCCAAAGGATTGATATGTCCGAGCTATGGTTGAGCTTCCCGCAGCCGAACTTCCACCAGATGAGGATGACCTTTCAGAGGATCAGCGTTTTCCTTCTGCTTCTCAGCCATTCCGATTTGCAGTTTGTATGACCTCTGAGGCCAGTAAGCGTTTTGTGGACACGCAGTACATCCAAAGCGACATTGGCTTCAAAAGAATAGTTGGATTTTATGAGTTTGAAATTGCTTCAATAGACCGGTACTCTAACACCAGTATGCTCTTCTCATTCTAACGCTCCCGCGGGATTTTCCACTGAAAGTCTGGAATACAGGTGTAACTTTCTGTAGAGTGTACCTCACCCATCAGACCGCAAGTGCTCACCGCATGGTCTTAGCTGAGATCAACAAGATTTTAAATGAAGACACAGGCCGTGGTCTTCAATGGAGACATCTTCATGGTTATGACTTGGATGACTATGATGGAGTAATATTGAACTGGGTGGTGGATCAACACCGTGGGCAAGCAAAGGGTGGGTTGTTATTGCTGGGCTTACTTCACCGGTGTTGTTCAAACTTTGATCCCCTAGGAATTGGGCTTTATTTACAAGATCTGGCAAAGGACTTGGCTCCAAAGCAGGATTTTCACCAACCCCTCCGAACCATACAGGACCTCAGTCCATATGACCATTTGCGCCGCTTCCTAACTTTGTGCACTACTCACTTTTACCGCAACATAAGGAAGTGTCCTGTGTCAGAAGAGGTCAGAAACATCATGTGGGGCTTGATTTGTATTCAACATGATGATTGGGAAGGGGCCGTGGAGGAAATTCGGGCTTCTGGTGGGCAAGCCGGACAAAGTAAGCTTTCTCTTTCCTGGTTTCGGTGGTGTCCCAAATCCTCTTCAGACTGGTTGCATGACAAGGAGGCTTCCAAATTCGCATTCCCAGGAATCTCTTGGGAGAAAAGTTACATTCCTCTCGACATTTGGAAGGCGAGACTCCGCGAGTCAAACGTAGTAGAGATTGTGCATGCTAATGTGAATGCGGAGGGAACTCAGTGTACTCTAGTGGGTGGCATGCACCGTGGAAAGCATTATGACCTGCTCAAACAGACCGCCTTGACGGTGGGCTAATCTGCTCTTTGACCTACCTTACCAGCAATCTAACTAATTTGGCCTAGAACCGTGAGGATTACGGGATAAAGGAGTCTTACAGTAGTAAACACCCTTATGAAAATGCGATGAGGAATCACAAGCGCAAAGGCAAGTTTAAGTTGATGAATACATATGAGGTACCACGTCGGACTCACCACCACTCAGCACATCAGCGAAAGAAGAACTTTCTTCAAGAAGACAACAACATCGACACCCATAACAAAAAAATCAAAAAACTTCATACCAAATTGCAGAATGCACAAGCAAGAGTGCACCAACTTACGCTTTCGGTGCCCACCCCTTCTGCTAATAACGAAGCAGCATTGGGTGCTTTAGAGAGGGCAAAAACTACCTTAGAGACTGCCCAAGTGGCTTTCAAAAAGCAGGTCCAAGTTGGCCAAGGTTTGTTGGGGACCGGCTCGGGCAAAGCATTTGTTGCACTTCCTTAAACCACTTGGTTCTTTCTTGTCCGTGTGTTTATGTAGTTAACAAGTTTTGTCACAATTCTACCTGGCGTGAACTTGACCTCTACCTGTGGCTTTCAGGCGTAGCCATAACACAAGGAACTAAAGTGAGTGGAAAACTAGCCGCAACACCAGTGATGAAAACTAATGCGCAAGAAGGAAAGAATTTATAATTTCTTCGGGTGTGATAAAGTGAAGTACGGGAGGCGCGTGTCAGAATCATACTCCTGGTTACTAACCCCCAACTGGACCCGGACCTCCTCCTCGCCCCCGCATCTGGACAAGTCCATGTTGACGCCACTTCTGTCACCCGTAGTGTAGTACCCTCCTGCTCCTGCTCTTACGCGTCGGCCATAAATCAACACCTGGTGAGGACCAAGAAGAGCCGGAACTGCGGAGGAAAGGTGTTATTGGTGAGTTCGACCATTTCTTGGGATGTAGAAATGAGGTGTTCCTCGATGAGGATGGCAGAGAAGATGGCAAACCAATAAGCGAGTGTCTCCAGCCACCGGACAAAATGGCTGGCGCCTGTGATTGCGAGGATGATGTGGGCTGCACTACCAATGATCGCGATGAAGATTCGGGGTATGGGTTGTGTTCAATAGACAGTCAGAGAGGAGTAATGCCGGCGTACTGTTGAACGAACCTGGAAAGTCAAGGCCGAAGATTACGTAGCCGGAATATTGGTCGCAACAATACTCAGTGCGGTGATTATGAGAAGAAAGGAACCGAATCCGCCCGTTGGTCCAAACGCTGAGACCGAGATGTGTGCAGAAAAAAATCTTGATGGAAGACACGGGTCCTAGCTCATGTGAACGGTGTAATCTGTGAAGCACTTGATGGTTGATTTCTGACTCGAAAAGTTGAGTTTACTCACCTAACCCATCCAATCTCCAGCTGGTTGTGGACAAACGTTAGTTCCAAAGCTCGATTGGGGTAATGCTGGGACACGTAACGAAACAGCTTCCCCAGCCCCAAAGGTTCCCGAACCGCCGAAATCACTCTCAACAAAACGGGCAATCCGACCTAAGTATGTAATGGGGATGATTGTGACGTGGATCTCATTCTCGGTGTGGTACAGAGGGCTCGAGGAATCACTTACGGGAATCCAGGAGTATTGCTCCTGCAAGGGAACCACGCGATATTCGATATTCCCTGAAAGAGATCGTTACGGGACCGATGGCGATCGCAAGAATTGCAGCAGCAATTGGGATTTGATGCGCCGCGAAGCACCAGACCCAGAGATCGGCGGTGTGTTGGTGTGCTGAGTGAGGGAGAGGGAGGAGGGGTAAGGGGATGATGGAGAACGAAGTCGGGGAAAACCCCGGGTGTTAATTTTCTCCCGGATTCGGCTCTGGCTGATTCCACCTCTGCCTCTGCTTTTACCCCTCCTTCATGCTCTTGGCGCCTAGAGGCCAGACGGTGCTTTGCGCGGTGTAAAAGGAGTGCGGCGGTAAGTGAGATTTCAACTAGGCGTGTGATTCGAAATATTGCCGTAAGGCGCTTCTCCGGGTTTCCCTCCTGCCACCTCAACCTCGGCACCAAAAGTCCGGCTCGCCGCTGAGCAACAACGCGCCACCAAGCACCCGCACAAGACACCCGCGTCGCGCTGCTCTCACACGGCCTGCGGGGGTGGGAGGCGGCGGATTTTAAGTCCAGCCTTGGTGCCGCCGCCTCCTCCTCCTGCCGGTCTTCAGTGGAAACCACGGGCGGGTGTGGTGCATTGTCTTGCCGCCTTGCTGCTTGCACTAGCCGGAATTGGCTTTGTTGTCCGCTGGGCGGCTCTTGGCTCGACCTGCAACGCTGAGCTGCCTGGCTGTTCAAACCAACAAAAACCACCGGTGCCTATTTACCCAAATGCCGTTTCACGTGATCTTCTCTGGTTCTTATTTTACTTTGACTCGCACCCGTGCCATGGAAAGAATTCGCCGCTCTTCTAGGCTCGCAATGGGGCGAGTGGCCAACTTGTGAGTACTGGCCTGTGGTCTCCACTCTCACTCCTCAGAACCACCGGATGACTTACCCGGGTGCAGTTTTCCTTTCCTGAAAACTCTGAAGTTGAACCCAGACGTGGTGGATGTCATGGCACCTCGCGAGCTGCAGCTTCAATCCATCGGATTTCTGCGGCGCTTTTCACCCTTCGACGAGCTCAACAACGTGGACCCCGACTTCGTTGCACTTGAGCGCGCATTCGAGGCCGGTGCTGCTTTTGGGGAGCGTTTGGGCGGAGTCCCGGGTGGTGGTCAACCAGATAGTACCAAGGAGGGGGGCTACACCACGTCCTCAGAAAGCTCCGATGAGAACTCTGGCCTTTACCCAGCTGTGTCAAGGTGTGTGGTGATCTGAGTTGTCCCCCACCCGCTTACTAACTGCGCATTAGAAAGCGCAAAGCTCAGGCGCGTCCTCCCCAAGAAAATAAATCCCATTCAAAGACCCACCGCGCCCATGACTCCGGCACCCCTGCGCCAACCTCTGTTCCACGTCACCACCATGCCCCGTGAGTTTACTCTTTCTCATCCTTACCCGCCCGGCCTTAGCACACCAACGTAGCTCTTTTCCGGCACAATTTGATCACGCTGTTGACGCCTTCCGACCCGTAAGGCCTCCCAACTTATCTTCCCTGGAGTGGAGGCGCATGAGGAAACACCAGCTTCGTAAATGGTCCCTTGCCAGAAAGGCGGGCAAGTCCACTGAGGTTCGTTTACCAAAGGATGCCTTTGACGTCAAGAGTGACTCCCGCATCTCCAAACCGGCGTGGATGGGGCTGAGGGCTTCCTCTGATCTCCGAAAACCAATTGAGGAGGCAGTTGGTGATCCCCGGTCTGAAAGCGCTGTGGAGCTGTTCAAGGACCTAACCAGGATTCCCTACATGCCGTGAGTCCGTCCCCAGCCCCACTGTTCGTCCCTGCCTTAGGTCTTTTTTCCGGCTTCCCGCAGTCACCTTGCACTTGCCATTGCTGATAGCGTTGGGCGTTTGTTCCTGTATCGATCCAGGCTTACTCCCCAAATGATGGCGGACCTTCTTCCGGAGGTCAACTCCTTGGTGCCGGAATTTGTCTCTGCAATCACCAGGCCATTTACTGACAACAACATGCTGTCAAACTCAAGGGGTGACCACTGGTTTTCTATCGCGGGGCATGATCGTAACAACAAATCCGTGCGCTTTCACCGCCTTGGCTTCCTTTGTGTGATAACTTTGCCTTGCTGATCATAGGAGCCCGCCACCACTCAGTTCCAGCGTCAGAATCACTCTGCCATTGTCCGATTTTTTGCCAAGGGTTCTGTTTTGGAGAGGCTTACGTGAGTTACTTTTGCTTGCTCGGTGTCTTTGCCAATGGCCCCCTAGAGAATACGGTTGCTCCATCCTAAAAGCCCACTTCCCTGCCATTGGGAGGCGCTATCAGGACTCCGTTGACTACATGCAATCCGTGTATGGGATCCGGGCTATGTTTGGTCTGTTCTTCAACTTTTGCCTCAACTCCCCAAGAGAAGGCGTGAAAAGAGTCTTCTGTAAACCTCACGTGGACTGGAAAAACGTTGCCTTCGGGGTTTGCATGATTTATGTCTACGGTGGGCGCCACCCTCTTTGCTCCTTCTCCCCTCCTTTGATTTTCTTAGGTCATTTCAATCATCATGAGAAGTGCTGGCTGGTTATCTGGGAAGCAGGCGTCATCCTTGAGCTACTGCCCGGCGTATTTTTGTTTTACCCCTCCTCTCTTTTCCTCCATTTCAATCTTGACCTCACTGGTAAGTCACCTTGTCCTCAGTTTATCACCAAACGCCCCTCGTTGAACCCTCCAATTAGATCTTCCAATTGTCACCACGGAGCGCCACGAAACGCCCACCCCGGAAAACTCCAAGCCACTTTCTTTTTGCGGTTGCCAGTCTCACAATGATAATCTTGGTTGGACAGAGGCTGACGGTCGCGGGTCCATGGTGTGGTTCAACCAGGCATCCATGATCCAGACTTCCGAGCTTGGGGTTCCCACTGTTGAGCAAGCAAGGCGCTTAGGGATGGATACCAGTTGTGATGGGGACTCTTGGATTACTCGGGGCGTATTTCCTAGCCTTACTTAGCTCTCAATTTCAACTACTGAGTTGGTGTGCAAATAAGGACATTCTGTGCTACCTACTGACGCAGCGCTACCTTTCGGTTTCCGTAATTTTTGGTTAATTAAGTACGTTTTCAGAGTAATAACCTCAATAAGCCCAAAGCATAAAATCAAGGTCCCCTTCTTTCGCACATTCCCGCTCTCTCTCCATGTGGGCCTTATGACCATCAAAGGTCCTTACCAGCTCGCATTGCCCAAGGCATCTTCGCCAGGCAGTAACCATGTTGGCCCAAGCGTCATGAGTAACGCCGTACGGGGAGTTCCAACTCATCCAGGCCACTCCCACCACACTCGCCAAGATCGGAGAGGGCTTACCAATAGCCTTGCTTACCTGGAGCCAGTTGTCAACGGGCAGACCAGGAAGCTTGCTGAACACCGCTTCTAAGTTTGGAACTGGGAGGATGTGAGAAAAAAGGATACTCAATCAACTTGTCGGCACTTACCAGATTCCAGGGCAGGGGTGTTGGCACAAAGGCTGTTTCCTTTGAGATGTTTGCCGTAGGCATCCCAGGAAAAGTAACAGAGACAAGACTGGCACTGATGGAATCGCTTGCGGAGCTCTGCAAACAACTCCAAGGAAATTCCAGTTGGGCTGTTGAGCAGAAGGACCGCACCGGTGATGGGCGTACCACGAACAGTCCTTGACCAGATTCTTTGAACCGCCTCTGGTCCTTCATGAATCTTCAGTGCAGCTGGAGTGACTGCATCCATGGAAAGCTTGAACGCCGGGTGTAGGTAAGGGCGCTCAAGGTAGGCACCATCATCGGCACCACTCAGAATGCAAGACACCATGACGCTATCTGAAAATGGATTTGGTAAGCAAAACCACCACCCAGTTCCACGCTTTTACTGACCAGTCAACTTTCGGGAGGCAGCCTCCTCTGCTGTAAATCTGGAGTGGGAAATCACCCGAACAGCAGAGGGACTTGCAACAAATACGGGAGCAGTGGGTACCAGAGGCAGGCCGTTGGGGGGAGTGATCCAAGAGGAGACCTGGATGTGCTTTGGAAGCGGAGAAACGGAGTACAGGTCCTGATGAGTGTAACACATGTGATCTGTCAAATAAGTGGCTTCTTCATCCGCTGGATTTAAGAATTTAAATGAGGAATCGTCCGGGGAAGTAAACAAAAAACTTACCAGTGACTATATCTTCATCATGGTCCCTCTCAAAAGAATGCAACAGGCTGGAAGTAGTGACGCTCTGACCAGGTGTTCCGGAACCTTGCAAAAGGTCGGCAATCTCACACTTGTCAACTTCGTCCTCTTCTCCTCCATACTCCCCCTTGTTTTCCTCCTCTTGATGAGCCTTCAGAGCACGCTTCCTTTCATTGAAAAGGTTGACTGGCTCTGTGAACAAAGAAGGTATGTTTAATTTGGTACACAAGTTTCCAATGAGACTAAAAACTTAACGGGCAATGCATGCGTGGGTCAAACACATAAAATAGCCTTTCACTCCCTCCAGAACCTTTGGGTTGGACTCATGGCAGGGAATCAGCACCTGTTTACAGAAATCCAGGTCACGATGATCGTTGCTGGCGTGGTGGCAATAGGGACCAGTGAGCAGGCTGTTTTCCAAAGCAACCGATAGTTTGCGAAAACCGTAAGAGGGGCTGAGAGAAATTAAAACCCAATAAGAGACTGCATGGAACTTGAACAAAACAACTGGAGCTTACGCATCCCACAGTTGGTAAGTCTTGGTCTGACGATCAAAGGAGACCAAAAGTTTTTGATCATTGAAGGATTTGGCCTGGTCTGCGTAGAACTTCGAGACAACAGAGTCTGGGTCCCAGGAATTCAGTTGGTCGTTGAGAACCTTGGCGGGGTTGTAGGGGGGAGGAGCTTGGCGCAACGGGGCGGGGCTTCCGGAATGAGAAAACAAAGGCCTGGACCCAAACTGAGAGGGTGAGCTGGACAAGGGAGGCATGCTGGAGCTGCGGCCGATACCAAGATGCTGATAAGGCTGATACCGGTGGTAGCCAGAGGAACGACTGAAGCACATTTTAAGAAGATCTTTCTGGAGGGGAAGCGGGAATGAGAAAGGACTTTGGCGGAGCTAGTGTACAAGCATCTGTTTTATCTAGCTAAGCTAAGTGGGACTCAGGGCAAAAAAAGTTGAACCTACCTCGGAGCAAGACTGCATGGGGTGCTTCTGCAGCTCCACCGCCTTTGCTTTCTCCGAAGTGCTCAGAGCAGTTTAAGGCAGACGAAAAACTCTTTCCAGTGAAGCAGACTGCGTGGATGGTCTAGGCAAGGAGGGAGATCCTCAGAAGAAAAATTACCAGGAGCATGAGACCAGTGTCATACCCGGGATCTTATCAACCAGCTGCAAAAGGAAATCATGCTTTTTCACAGATGTTATAAAAGGAAATCACAGCTCAGGTCCTACTAAAAGGGTCAAAAAACAATTTGTTCAAAACTACATCCTCATAGGGTATGGTTCAACTAATTTCCCCTGGATTCAGGCGTTGATCTTCTTTGGCAAGTGTTCTTGATGGTATCGGATAATACCAATCTGATATGTACTCGTCCGAATGGTGATAGGTGATCATGCCGAATGATTAGATATGGCAGTTACCAATTTAGGCAAAACAGATATCTTCCTAGGCATAGACTGGCTACGTTATCATAATCCCAGTATTGATTGGAAGGAATCTATGTTAACGTTTGAACGTTTTCCTGACAACTGCGGGTATTTGCCACACTATGAATCACCTGAGGATGATGGTACAGAGGAAAAGCTTGTCAATGGTGAAAGGATCTTCTGGTTCGATTGGAATGGATATCTTTCTGACCAAGGCCATATCAAAGTACAAACTACTACTACAGATGCCGCTACTCCGTACCTTGCCGGGTATGCTGATGTATTTAGTAAAAAGGATTTTGACCAAATGCCAGAAAGACGTCCGTGGGATCATGCTATAGAATTGACGTCAGGCTCTAAGTCAGTTGATTGCAAAGTTTATCCCCTCAGTCCGCCAGAACAGAAGGCTTTAGATGATTTCCTGGAAGAGAATCTTAGATCAGGACGAATACGACCGTCACGTTCACCCATGGCTTCACCTTTCTTCTTTGTCAAAAAGAAAGATGGAACACTACGGCCTGTACAGGATTATCGAAAGCTAAATGACATGACTGTCAAGAATCGATATCCACTCCTGTTGATTCAGGAACTCATTGATAAGCTGAAGGATTCCAAGGTCTTTACCAAGATGGATGTCCGATGGGGATTCAATAACATCCGGATCAAAGAAGGAGACGAATGGAAGGCAGCATTTCGGACAAACAGAGGCTTGTTGGAACCCACAGTCATGTTTTTCGGACTTACAAACTCACCTGCCACGTTCCAAGTGTTCATGAATCACATCCTTCGAGAGTTAATTGATCAAGGACATGTCATTGTCTATATGGATGATATCCTTATCTTCACGGACAACATCAAGGAACACAGAATCATCATCAGAAAGGTTCTTGATATCCTAAAAGACAACAAGCTGTACTTGAAACCCAAAAAGTGTACCTTTGAGGCTAAAGAGGTCAAATATCTCGGAATCATCGTAGGCAATGGACAAATCCGGATGGACCCAAAAAAGGTTGAAGCAGTT
>MU823985.1:0-11998 GCA_027921425.1 Lentinula novae-zelandiae | reverse complement strand
CCCGGGCGTATACATTCTCAGGAGCTCATACGCTCGATACCTATTCTCTCTACGACCTATTTGACCCTACGTTGACGTTCTAGCGAGTACAACTCCTCCTACGCAACGCTACTAGGTTCCGTACCTCTACCTCTGCTACCTACGCCTTAGGGACCTCCTTGGACCTTACAGGAACCCCTTCAAGGGTCATATCTCTCTATTCCAGCCACTACTAGGTCATTCCTGTCCTCGGTCGTGGTTTCCGTGGCTCCCTTTGAGCTCCAGCCTGCTCCTAGCACGCTACAACATAAACTCCTCATACCAAAACCTACCTTGAGACCCATTCTGACCCAGGTCTTACAGAAGTACTTCAAGGCAGCGAGCCTGAAGACTAGAGAGTGACAAGAGTACAGAGAGAGTCTCAAGTCGAGGACGATAAGAGAGTAATCTAAGTTGATAATTAAACTGAGGAACTACAGTAGCGTACAAGCAGTATTTAGATCTACAGTTCGGTGCATCGGTGCGAAGCGCCAGACTAACTATTAGGAGCTATACGTGTAGTACCTGCAGGGTAAAGTAAAAGACAATAAGGAGGGACTAGAAGGAAAGGGTATGTGTAGCGAGAAAGAACAATAAGGATGAGATTACAATAAACGGTAAATCTTGGAATACCAAGCAGCGAGGCGGGGCACCGAGGCATGACAGGATATAGAACCGCACAGTACAATTAATTTAATAAAACAAACATTCGGAACCGCAAGGAAACTTCTACAATAGGTCATACATCATTTAATTTGAATCTATTCGTTCTTATTTGGTCCATATTGATTCCAAGATTCTAGCATACCTCCAAACATAGGTAGGTACTTCAGTATTCATTTAATTTAATTGCTTTGGAGAATGACTCGAATGGTGTTCAGCTGTCATTGATGCTCAACACTTCCTTCAATTGTTTGTCACCTTGTCCGGAGGCAAATTAGCTCTCCTTGTTTCTAATCCTATCAATCTGATTTTTCTGGATTAAACTAATTACTTCTCTCATTCAATAGACACCCATTGTGCCTATACTCTGTCAAGGGAGTTGTGCACAGTATTCATTTAATTGTATTCTTTAATATTTTCTACGTCAGGACTCTTTGACATTCGTTTGATATGTCTTCGGAACCTTGCAGTACTTCGATCATCTTTTCTAGTCATTTTCCTCAACCATGCAACCTGATTGGTCTATTAGACTAAATCACAGTCTTTTAGATTAATGCATAATCTCATTCTAGAATGTGTATTTGACAATTCCTGAGTTGTAGAAAGTCATTTTGAGTCAATCCTTGGCTTATGGTCACTTGAGTAAGTTCTTCCAAACTCCTGCCAGTGTAAGGTCCAATAAGAATACCCTTGGTATGTCATATGTGAATGGTCATTCTTTGGATGTAGTCCGGGTCTGGTATAATCCTGCTTGACAAACAGGTAGACTTTTATCCGAAGGTAGTATTGGGGATGGGTAAACTAACCAATTTGTGGTAGTGTGGGTATAGGGTTCCTTTAACTATTAGACTGATTCAGTATTGACTTTGACTGTCAATCTGGGTCTCAATTACAGTCCTCTTGATACAAATCTACACATGAAAGTGTCACAATTCACTGCATAGACATCTAGCCAAAATTTAGGCGTGTCACCGCGGTCTCAACTGCATCACCAAGAAGGACCGCTATCCTCTGCCATTGATCTTGAACCTCCTCAATGCTCTGAAACAAGCTAAAATCTACACCAAATTGGACCTCACTCACACTTATCATCTAGCCAGAATCACAGAAGGTGACGAATGGAAAACCACTTTTCAGACCCAATACGGCTCCTACAAATGGAAGGTTATGCCATTCGGCCTTACTAACGCTCCTGCTGCTTTACAATGTTTTGTTAACGATATTTTCTCTGACATGCTAGATGTTTGTGTCATTGTCTATCTCAACAATATTCTGATCTACTCCGATACGCCGGAGGAACTGTTAAGATCATGTACATTGTGAAGCCGTGCCAGAGGCCACAAAGTGTCTAAGAGCCAAGGGTCAAATGGGACAGTAGTGAGGTTATTAACAACACCGCCATTACACCACTAGTCCCCGGAGATTGAGAGTAGAGAAGGAGAGAACCAGGAGCAGCCAAGTCGGGGCGGCGGTGTCACCAGCGACGAGGAGCAAACCAAAGAACTTGTAAGTCCTGAGGTTAGAGTAAGAAGAACTTCAAGGCGATGAGCCTGAAGTCTTAGAAAACAAGAGAAGATTTAGGTGATCTAAGTTGATGAGGATAATCTATGTTGATAATTAAACTGAGGAACTACAGTATAGTACAGGCAGTATTTATACCTACTAATTGGCATAACGGGGTGGAGCGCTAGACTAGCTACTAGGGACTATACATGGAGGCTGTTACCAGCAAGCGGATTACCAAAAACGAACCCTTGTAGCTTCTTGTAGTCCTTCGGTATTCTGTATTTTGTATTTCCTGCTTCCATATTTCTTTTTGGCGAATAAAACATCTTTTTTGTTGTCTTTTATTATCAGCTAATGCAAGCGTCCTTTGTACCGGATGAAAATTAATAAGAGTGAAATCGTGGTGCACCAGGTCGGGTGAACCTCCCGATGCAAGTTATTGTTAGTCAGTCATGAATGTCGTAGGGTTGTCGCCCCCATTGTGTCTTCGTTGTCCTCGTTCAGCCCCGCTACTCCCTCCTACCTTCCCGGTCCTCCTCTTTGTCTTCCCATGCTTCCTGCTCTAGTGAAGCCCATTGCAGACGCGACGGCTGCCGTTTCCTTGGGTGCTTCTTGTGCCAGCTACGTAGGAGCTCGATCGAGCCCACCATACCTTCCCATCCTACCGAGGAGTTGAACTTGTCGTTATACCCCTCCCATTTTACTAGGTACTCCACTTCTTCCGGTCGTCCCTTCTTGGGTTTGGAGTCAAGTATGCCCTCAACAAAGTGCTCTGTTTTCCCTTTTATAAAGATTGGGGGAGGTGGGGAGGTTTGTTGTTCGAACTTGTCGTGGAAGTGAGGTTTCAGTCTGTCTACATGGAATACATTGTGAATCTTGTGGAGGTCCCCAGGGAGGTCCAATTGGTAAGCATGACTCCCCACTTTTGACAAAATTGAATAGGGACCCATCAACTTGTGATCTAGTTTCTTCATGGGTCGTCTCATCCTGATGTTTTCCATATTCAACCAGACGTGGTCACCCTCCTTCCAGTCCGGGGTGTCTTGACATTTTTGGTTCGCATACTTTGCGTAGGCCTCGTTAGCTACCCAAATTCGTTCCTGGAGGTATGTATGTAGCTCCTTAAGATTGGAGGCGTACTCGTTGACCTCCGCTCCTTGTACCTGCTCCAGTATGATTGACAACTTCGGGTGGTATCCTTTGTTAGCAAAGAAGGGTGAGACACCTGTTGTGGTGTTGGGGGTGTTATTGTAAACGGATTCTGCTATTGGCAGGAGGAGGTCCCAGTCGTCTTGGTCGTAAGCGCAGTAAATCTGGAGGTATGCCTCCACCGACTGGTTTACACATTCCGTTTGCCCGTCCGTTTGGCGGTGGTATGCCGTGGATAAACGAGCTTCGATTCCTAACACCCTGCAAAGCTCCCTCCAGAACTGAGACACGAATAAGGAGCCTCGGTCGGATGTGATATCGGAGGGCATCCCATGCTTTGAGAACACATGAGTCACGAATAAGTTTGCAAAGTCTTCTGCATTATCCGTCGTATGGCAAGGAACATATATGGCTTGTTTAGTGAGTCGACAGACTACTACTAGGATGGCGTCGTATTTCTCTGGGCCTGCCATGACTGGGAGCTGGGTGATGTGATCTAGGAAGATTGAGGACCAGGGTCGTTGACCAATTGGCAGTGGGCGGAGGTTCCCGTAGGGTTTGGAGCGACTGGCTTTGGTTCTCAGACATGGGTGGCAGCTCCACACATAGTAGTTCACGTCCTTGAACAGCCCTTTCCAGAAGAACAACTGGTTTACGAGCTTCTTGGTGCGTTTTTCCCCTGGGTGTCCCCTCAGTTTATGGTCGTGATACGACTGTAAAACCTCCCTTCATAGGGTTCCAGTGTCTGGGACATATATGCGACCCCCCCTCTTTAACATCCTGTCTTCCCAAATGAGAGACTCCTCTTCGCTGCATGCGATTCAATTCTCTTCAGTGCTTCAATCATGGTCGCGTCCTTAGGAGCTTCCCTTACTCGATTTACTAGTAGGTCCTTGTTCATGAGAATGGTAGCATTCAGGCATTCTGGAGGTATAAGTACCCTTTCTCTCCCCGCTAAAACTTGATCCCTTGGAGCTCCCTTCTTTGGGTACACATCTGATCTTTGGGTGAGCGCGTCCGGCTTTGCTCCTAACCTCCCTGGTCGATAGTTGATAACGAAATCGTACCCTGAAAGGAGCTCTGCCCAACGGGCTTGTTGTGCTGTCCGCTGCTTTGTTGTGGAGAAGTACTGGAGGTTGTTATGGTCTGAGTATACTTGGATCTGGTGTCGGGATCCTTCGCAATATGCCCTCCATTGTTTGAAGCAGTCCACAATAGCTAGGAGCTCCTTATCGTAGATGTCGTAGTTCAGTTCTGCTGAGATCATTGATCGCACATGGAAGGCAATGGGGTGTATCTCCCCTGTTTCTGGATCCAGCTGTGATAGGATCCCTGCTATGGCCAAGTTGGAGGCGTCACATTCGAGGATTACCGGTAGGTCCGGGTTGTAATGCCCCAAAACTGGGGCTTCGGAGAAAGCTGACTTCAGAAGTTCGAAGGCACTGCTACACTGTGGAGTCCAGTTCCACACCGAGTCTTTCCGGAGGAGCTTCGTGAACACCTTGGTGATTCCCGAGTAATTGTCTATGAACCTCCTATAGAAATTTGCGAACCCGAGGAACGCTTGGAGCTCCTTAACCGTTTGTGGTTTTGGCCAGTCCATTACCGCCTTCACCTTTTCTGGGTCCATGGATACTCCCAATGGTGATATAATCACCCCCAAGTATTCGACAGTGTCGACGTGGAACGCACATTTTTCCGGCTTTGCGTGGAGATGGTTTGCCCATAATCGTTCAAGGACCTTCCTAACGTGTTCCACATGGGATACTTCATTGTCGGAATAGATTAGTATGTCGTCCAAGTAGATCACCATGCAAATGTCCACCATGTCGTGAAAGATCTCATTCATGAAGAATTGAAATTTGATATTGTAAGGTCAGTGCGGAGGTAGCGTCCTAGCTTCTCCAGATGAGAATACGTCCAGGTAGTCCTGGTATTGGACGGGAATGGATTTCTTTAACTCCTCCATCTCCTGGCGCTTCGAGGTTTCTTCGTCGAGCTCCTTGACAACCCCCCCTTGTCCCGGACTAGGGTTCCCACTCTCAGGGTCCTTTGGTTGCTGTATTTCCTCTGGAGTGTTGTTATCACTTGCCCAGAGTATTTCTTCGGTAGGGGACTCTTCCTTCGTGGGCAATATATGAAGGATGTACGCTGGGGTTCCCTCCCTCAGTAGACAATCCATCCCAGCAGCTCCTATTAAGCTGATGGGTTTCCCTTGTATGGTGGGATCTGATTTTTGTTCCACCACATGGGTACCCACTATGAGCTGCTTTCTTCGGAAGTTGTTACGTCTTATTGAGCCCTTGGGAGTCAGACCAGACCTTGAAGGAATCTTGGGTATGTTCAGGCTTTCGATGTCTAAGGTGGGGAGATTGGGATAAGGTCCATGTTCCCTCCTTTTCTTCCTCCACTGGACTTTTTGATTAGCTCCAGGCCAGGAGGAGGATTGCTCCGTGTCCCTACTCTTCCACTTTTGATAGGCCTCCTCTGAATCTGTCGCTGGTTGTGGGGTTACTTTTTCCATGGCAGATCGTCCGGCCTCGAGGATTTTCTCCACCTCCTGTTCCGTGCTTTCGCTCGCGAACGCTAGCCATTCGTTGATCCCCATAAGGATTGGGTCGTCTGGCCCTAGATTTTTGTCCGAGGGGAATAACTTGTGTGGACCTGGTTGTCTCGCCTCATACTCCTCGTCCTTTACTTCCTCTAGTTCCACCCTCGTCCTTGGAGCTTCAAGAGGAGCTTCAGGAGGTTGTTGAGGAGCTTCTGGAGGTTGTTGCGGAGTTTCAGGAGGTTGTTGAGGAGCTTCAGGAGGTGGTTGGAGAGTTCCTTTGTGTATTTCCTCGCCGTTTACCCCCCTTCCTAGTTCCTCAGTATCTCTCTCGGCGCCTGGTTGGATGATTTCCGATGCAAGGGCTGCTGAGATTTGGACGTTTCGGTCCTGGAACGTCAGGCAAAGTTCCTTCCAGTGAATTGCTGGGTTGTGCATGCGTAGCCACGGCAGTCCTAGCACAATTGGAGACGTGGGATGTAATCGAGTTACTAGGAACTCCACCTTGTGAATTGTTCTATCTGCAAAGCTGATCTGGTCAGTGTAGGTCTGAGTTATCAATCCTGCGGAGGTAGGTTGCCCGTCGAACAGCTCCAAAGGGATGCTGTTTGTTAGGTCAACCAAATTTTTGGGATGTCGCATAGTGACCGTTTTGTCTATGAAGCATTTAGTTGCTCCACTGTCCACTAGTGTGGCGTATTCTTTGTCTTCATTGAGGTTGGAGAATGGAAAGCGTGTAAGAATGATGAAGGAGTTGTAGGATCAGGATGTGAGACGAGCTGGCTGACTCCCCGCGAGTGCAGCTCTTATTGTGGTAGGCGAAGGTGTTGCGGGGCTTCGCAGTCCATCCTGATCTACCTCGAAGCCCCCTGCCCATTTCCCACTTGTTCCAACAGTTCTTGCTCACCTTCCTTTGGTGAGTCTAAGATGTGAACATTCCAGAGATCGTCCATTCCTTCCCGTTCCTCCACCACGATCCCGGCACGAATTTGTTCTAAAGGACGAGTTGAATCGTCCTTACGGCCTCCCCCTTGGTTGGCCGTCCCTCTCCCTCGAGTTGAATCGGCCTTGGAAGCTCTCTTGGAGCTCCCTTGATCCTCCGCTGTACGTTCTAACAATTCCGGGTTAGGGCAGTCCTTTGCCCAGTGCTCCTTTCGTCCACAACGCATGCAGAGCTCCTGCCTTCGTCTCCTCCACTTCTCCGCTCTTTCCTCAGCAGTCCATTTCCTCCCGGTATCGGTAACTCCTGCTCGGAGGACCGCTTCAGACCATTCTCCTCCATCCCTGCAGTAGCAGCAGTCTTCCTCTTCCTCTCGATTTTTGCTATCGTAATTTTCCTCTTCCCCCCACGCTGCGGAAGCCCTTTGTCGTCCGTCTTTCCAGTTGGACCTGTTTTGGAACCTCCCTGTCACAGCTGGTGTTGGATTGGAGGTCCAGACGTCAGCTGGATCTCGTTCCCTACGCAGGGGGGGACTTATAAGGAGCTTTGGGTGCTAGCTCCAACCCGGGAAAGCGACTCAGCCATCCTTGCAGTATTTTTTCGCCGTGGAGGTTCCTCAGACTCTCCGCTTGCACACGTACAGCTCCATCCAGCTTCGTGAACACTCGAGTCCACTCGTCGTAGGATCGAGGTTCTTCTCTTCCGGTAACAACCTGTAGAGGCAACCAGGGAGCTACCCCTTTCTTGAGGTATGTCACTAGGGCCTCATCGTTAAACCCGGTCAGAGGGGCGTATTCGTTGAAGCGAATGAAGAAGTTGGCAAAACTTTTCTCGGGCATTTGCTTTATCCAGGCCAACCTCCTCCTTGCCTCATCTGCTTCGTCAATGGGGCCGAATTTGGACCCAAATTCCTGTTTAAATTCTGTCCAGTCTTCGAGGCAGGTATGTTCCCCTCTTAGTCGTTGCTGATTCAACGTATCGGAGTGAGAGAGTGCTGCGCCAGTGAGATGACTGGCTGCCAAAGCGCACTTGTCCTTTTCTTGAGTGTAGATGGTGGGACGTACCCCAAACATCCTTTCCAGGCTGAGGACCCACGTCTTCCATGCCAAACGGTCATCACCTGTGAAGCTTTCAATCTTACCAATGTCGAGTTTCAACTCGATCGTGATTCGATTTTTCTCCTCGTTGCTCTCCCAAGTGTTCCATCCTTCGTTGGAGGGTCTAGGAGCTGCTTTATGATGCCAACCCTGTCGTGGATCGTAGTACCAGGGTTGGTCAGGGTCATAACGTGTTGGAGGTACTTTGGGAGCTCCAGTGGGGAGCTCCCCTCTGTCGTCATTGTTCTGTCCACCCTCCCTACTTGACCCAGTGTGCTCCCCTTCGTTGGAACCTTTGGAATCGTTATCACCCGGTCCTCCCGAAGGTGGTGGTGGAGGAGGTGGTGGAGGGGGGGCACCTCCCCCGCTCCTTCCCACCTGTCCCCGGTGATCCTGTCCGCCTTGGCTTGGAGGCCTTTCTCGATCTCTCGAGTGATTTGAAAGGTGTGGGGGAGGCACTCTATTAGGGGGTTTAACCCCTCCCCTGTCTCCTCCACTCACAGCTATTCCACCGTCCTCCAACGCGTACCTCCCTCCCTCCGGTTTCACGTACTCCCCGAGCTCTGCTCTTTGCACGCGGGCTCCCCACTCCTGGATGCGCCTCCTATCCACGCTCGGGGTATCAGGTAGCGGGGCCATTTGTCCCTCCTGGAGGTTCCCTTCTCTAACTCCCCTAGGAGTTCGTCTGGTAAAGGATATTGGCTCCGTAGCTTGCCAGCTTCTTGGTTGGGGAACTACAGGAGAGCGACCCCCCCTCGCGTCCTCTATCATTACCATGGGCGCTTGCCCGAATAATCCCGCCGTGTTTCCTGTTTTTGAAGGCGGTTCCCCAGTCGGTATTCCTCCTGCTGCGAATCCTTTCCTTACCTCACAGAGTTGTTCCTGCAGTGTCTCAATGATTCAAGCCTATTGTTGGATCATTGCTACCGACTCTCGAGAGTGTGTCGAGTCGATGGCTATGCCAGGTTGGTTCGTCTGAACTCCAGTTACAAAGGGAGTTCCAAAAGGAGCTCCCTGTGGGGGTACCGCCTCTTCGTGAACTGCCAACATTCTTTGTTGGTTCGAACCCCTTTGATTTTCCGCTCTCACTGCCTGAGAATGCATCGATACCGACCCTTGACAGGGTATGACTGATGGATTGCTCAGTCTTGGGGGAACGTGTACAGGGTTGGGAACCAGCCGAGCTGTCAGATCTTGTCCGGAGATCCGGGATGAATGTTGCGCGCCATCTATCCTTACTTCGCCAAACTGGTATCGCTGCGTCGAGACTGGAGTTACCGGTTTTGTTTGGAGGTTAACTCTGGGAGGAGGAGTCGAATTTTGAATTAATGCATGTACAGTGGGGGAGGTCCCCGAGCGTAACTGGGAGCTCCTCGTGGTCGTATTACCGGGGTTAAGCATCTCAGGAACCTCATTCTTTCTGGGCGATGAATTTTTGTGCCCCAGGAAACGACCATCAGAACCACGGAGCTGCCCTTTCTGGTCAAATTGCTCCAAGGGGAATTCCCCTGCACTTTCTGGTTTGCATTCAACCATGTACGAGGTCCCCCGATTATCCGCGACCAGTCTGCGGCGGAATTCCAAGGCCCTTTCTAGATTCGATCCAGAAAGTTCCTCTGACAGCATCAAAGTGTCTGATTCTGCTAGTAATGTCCGGTGCCTGGTCTCCTGTGAATACAACATTGCTTCAGACTCCTCACCCCTCACCAGAAGTTGGTGCATATGCCTCATGGGCATGTACGTGTACACCGTCTGTCCGCTACGGACCCGGACAGGACTATCCTGATCAGGCATCGACTCCAATGGGGCAAGGAGGTGAGCTGTGGTGTATCTCCTGCGTCTACGATTTTTTGCAGCAATTGCATTAGCATCCTCGTTGTTTTCTTCATTGATTTTAGCTGCCGTCGCCGCTAGATTTTCGAAGTATTTGGATAGTCTGGTAGTTCGGGATGTTAACCTTCGAAAGGGGAGGTTCAAATCATATGACTCCTGCTCTGTAATTAGATGCCTGGTAGAATATCCGTAGTCCCGTCTCGCTGCAGAACTCCTTCTCCCTTCCATGAGTCTGAGGGAGGAGGGGAAGTACTCCCCTTGAGTTGCGGAATGATCACCCGTAACGTGCCTCTGCCTCTAATAATTCCAACATCCTCTCTGGGTCCAATAGGACGTTGTACAGCCAGAGGAAGTCCGATCGGTTCGCCGGGGTCATCAGCCACTGTTGAGCCTTTTCTGGGAGATCTATTTCCAGTTGAGTCCCCACTGTTAGGAACTGTACTTGTAGGTCTGAAAATTTGAGACCGTCTCCCAATATTTCGATCCCCATCGGCTCCAATACCTCTTGTAAGACCATGGCTACGTCCTCTGGGATACACTCCTGGATTCTAATGACATCTTCCAGTCGCAACGTCATTTCCGACAACGGTTGCACGGGGAGGTTGGTCCTGCTATGGTGTACCGCGTGTATACGCTCCCAACTGGGCGTCTTCATAGCTGGACTCTTCAGGATACTGGAGAGCGAACTTCCTCATCTCTGGGGAGGAGGGTTAAGGGACTGTACGGGAGGAGTTGGTAACCTCCTGGAGGATGCCCGAGATTGTTCGGATGCTGCTGGCGATACCCTCCTCTCCGGGAGTTTCTCCTGCTGTCGTAATGTAAGAGGTTCCTCACTTTCCCCTTGTATTCTTTCTATAGCGGCTACTTGGCCGCTGACTCTTCCTCCTGCGTTCGAGGCTGATTCCATATCTAACTGCGGTATTGGCCCAGGGGGAGGTCCTCTTGTTCCCCAAGTAGGGGAGTAGGCAAAACCTCCCATGGGGCTACTGGCAGGTTGGACGTAACCCATGGAGGTGTACCTCTGTTGCGGTTGTCCCATTCCAGGGTCCACTGGAGGGGGTTCTTGAACCGCAGGTTGACGTCCCTCGGGGGTCCTTACGTTGCTGGCGGTTTCATCCCCGAACGATTGCTCTGGGATGGACATCAGGCGTTGACCAGCTGCCACTGTGACGACGGCGGAGCTAGCAGCCTGGTTTGACTTTTGAGCTTGTGTCGTGTTTCCATGAGATAAGGCGCTCTTTTGTTTCTTTGATTCGAGTTTGGAACTGGAAGGTCGTTCCGTTGACGTCACAGACATTTTGTCGCGACAAGTCCATTCGGTGACGGGAGAGCTTGGTATAATGTAAGACCTGGGTCAGAATAGGTCTTACAGTAGGTTTTTGGTATGGTGAGTTTATGTTGTAGCATGCTAGGAGCAGGCTGGAGCTCGAAGGGAGCTACGGAAACTGCGACCGAGGACGGGAATGACCTAGTAGTGGTTGGGATTGAGAGATGTGACCCTTGAAGGGGTTCCTGTAAGGTCCAGGGAGGTCCCTAAGGCGTAGGTAGAGGAGGTAGAGGTACGGAACCTAGTAGCGTTACGTAGGAGGAGTTGTACTCGCTAGAATGTCAACGTAAGGTCGAATAGGCCGTAGAGAGAATAGGTCTTGAGTGTATAAGCTTCTGGGAATGTATACGCCCGGGAGGGGAGGTCCCGGGAACTGGGGGTTACAGGTGGACATCCTCGAGTGTGGGAGGTGGTAACGGAGAAGCGACACGTAGTTTGACATAGGGGGTAGCTTCGACGTTACTTAGATTGAGGTCCCAGAGCTTGTGGAGCAATTGGGGAGCTCAAGGAGGTTTTGGGGAGGTTAGCATTGGCATAGTAGAAATTCCCATGATATTGTTTCAGTGCCTCTTCTTCTGATAAAGCACTTGCAAGAATCTTGTTATAAAGTACATCTGTAGATTCATGTAGAGGCTGTATCTTGACAGTCATTTTCTTCTGCTCCTTCACTGCACTGGTTTCTGTTTGGAGTGATAACTCCACTGACATTGAGAGCATAGAGTGATCTGACCACCTATCTTCCTCCTGCTTTGGGTTACCATGTACTCTCATATGCTTTACTGCATTCACCATGTTATTTGACACTACACAGTAGTCAACAACAGCCTTTCCATTGTGCTGATGTGATGTATAGGCACCCGGTTTGTTTACCTCCAGCACAGTCCCATTTATTACTGACATATGTTCCTGAGAACATA
>MU823984.1:0-12025 GCA_027921425.1 Lentinula novae-zelandiae | reverse complement strand
GCATCAGCATCTGTTAGTCCTACCTCAGAAGCAAAAGAACCGCGATCATACTACATTGTCGAAAGGCGCGAGTGACAGCGTGCTCGCCAAGTGGTCGGCTAAAACGTCGGGTACCTTTTCAATTTTATTTTATTTTATCTTGTTTTTTTACGCTACTGACAAGGTTTTTTGAATACGCTGTAATCATCAAATTCAAAAGCCTCATGTTTATATATAGTTCGATAGCTATCTTAATTTGACAAAATGATTTTGCTCAAAACCCAGGTTATTTTCTGCACATTTCAATAAAATCGAACCCTGTTCATGACAGATGATCGATGATTCTTCAGGTAGGCTACACTCTGTTCCGAACTCGTATTCCATCTAAGACAACAGAGGAGAGAGAACAAAGAGAATTACTCACTTCGTGACAGCTACCATTGCTCTTCACCACGGACTGTCCAGAGCTGCTTTCAGGTAAGGTAGAGCTCAAGCAAGATCCGCACACGTCGGGTGACTGTGACCTACTGCTATTTTGATCGACAAAAAGATTAATAGCAGTCTCATAGTTCCGCCTTCTCGAAATCGGTTCGCGCAGAAAGTTTTGGGTCTCTTTAGCAGAACTTTCCTTGGGAGCCAATTTTCTGTATATGTCGACGAACGGCTGCTATTAATTTTTGAAGGTCATGTCACGCCGGTCAGGTGACGTGTGCAGAACTTGCTTGAGCTCTACCTTAGATTGAAGGTTTTGTTGAAGAAAACAATGCCAGTTTTCCGAAAGCCCGGTCACGAAAGTTGTTTTGACCAGGCTGCGATAACCATTGGGTAAGTTTATGGCATAGCCTATAGGATCGGACCAGCCCCCCTTACCTGACGAACACACTTCCACAAAGAATCATTGCCAATGCAGGCTGGCAAGGGTGTGATGGGATATAGCATTACTATATGGTTGATAACAAGCCGTACCACGCGCCGCTCCTCTTTAAAATTTTCGGGGGCTTGCATTCAATGAGACTGAGTGTCTTAGAGAAATTGTGTGTGTTGTGCTGTGCGACGAAGAAGGTGGTTATTTCTACACAGCCAGTGGGTGGAATAGCAGAGAACCCGAGGGTGAGTGCGTCGCGGTTGATTTAGAGGTCAAACCCAAACAGCCGAGCAATCACTGCGTGCGGATCTAGTGGTAGTAACCAGAGATGAAATGTGATAACAAGGAACGGGAGGAAGAGAAGAACGACAAATTCCTTGCACAACTCACCTGAACGAGCTCGAAGGCACGTTGTATATGACAGGCGAAAAGCAGTGTGGATGCAAGCTTTTGGGCGGGCTGTTCGATCGGGATTTCAGTAGGCTACGTTGTCCACATTCAATCCTGAATATAGGTTACTGAAAACGAAGAGCATTTAGGAATCTGGGACCAATTTGAAGAAAAACAGCAACATTGACAGACCGATAACTATACCCTCTCTCCTTGAAGAAGGATCCTTATACCTGGCTTGAATTCTACCCTTTTTCAAGTTCCTCATTAACCACCTTCATTCTCGGTACTCGCTATATCTGCGTTCCTCTCTTCATCGACAGTGAATTCGTCGAACGATGAGGAAGCTAGAAAGAGATGATTTAACGCCATCGGTCTGAAGCGCCTGACCAGTTTAATTGAAGGATCCATCTTGATTGGGACTTGTCTCTCCTAAAATCACTTTGTATAACACAATGGTTCATCTACAAGCCACAAGTGAACAGAATCCAAAAGGTGCATCATATTTGAATCAAGTTCAGTTGGTAGATTGAATAAATTCGAAAGCCGCTGCTCATGATTCTCTTAAAAAACAGTCCCATCACTAACCAGTTCCAACGGTGGGCCTCCTCCCTTCTCGCCTCTCTTTGTCTGAGCAATCTCCCTCCCGCCTTTCCACGTAGCAGATTCCAGAACCTGGGCAAGAGATAGATCGGAGGCAGAGAGGTTGAGAGAGGTGCGAAGGGCGGTGGCTATGCGGTCACTAGTAGAGAGAGTGTGTGTGTAGAGAGAACGTACATAAGGAATAATGTTGAAATCAGACAAACATAGATTGCTCACAGCATTACAACCGTCATCGCCCGCCACTCCACCACCGCGGGATCGTCTGGAGCTGCTTTAGGTAGACCAGAAGTTTCGTCGATAGGGAGAGCATTCGGTTTGAGTGTGAGGACGCCGAGGTCAATGAGGAGACCGCCTACGTCCCAGAATACTCAGAATTTTGTAGAGGGAGAAAAGATCAGAGTAAGACCGTACCATTTCGATATTCCGGAAGCCCTGTCATATCTTCCAGTCCAACAAACTCCCACTTCATGGTATGCGTGATCGCTTCGACGAGACTGTATGTCAACCACTGAGTTAGTTTATGGAACGGGACGAGATCATCGCCTTCGCTAAACGATGTTGATTTTAGGGCTTCGCAAGGCCAGACATCACCTAATGATACTCCACCGAGTTTCGTTCTGGACGCGGGCCAAATCGGGTTCAATCCGTCGATGAGAACGTTCCAAAGTGCAGCGAGTGGAACGAGGCGGGTGCCGGTCTCGGAAAGTTTGGATTGCCTCTCGAGGAAGTCTGTCGGATGCCAGATAAATACAAATAATACTGCGGTGAGTGATGTGAACTTGGAGAAATACATACCAAGCATGTTTCCTGGTCTCCCTTCCTCTCCGAAGAACTCTGTGCTCGATTTCAGCGCGGTACTGAGATTATAGAGCAAAGAAGTGCGTCCTTCGAGTCCGACAATGGGGTTTGTCTCAGAGACTTGCATGTGTTGAGCGACGGAAGTGGCAGTTATTTTTGAAAGGCCAGTTGCTGGATCGGAGGGAATAGTTGGGTGGATGGAATAAGAATACTAGAAATCAATTCGCAGCGATCACTAACGTACCATCGACTCTACACTTTTGTCGATCCTCTCCAGAAAACAGTCCATCCTTGAACATATGCAAACTGCATATCGCCAATCCTTCGGATCTGCTGTATTTCCCTTCAGTATCCTTCTCGTGATAAACCCAATCTTTCCCAGCGCCAGCATCCAACAGCACAGAAACGACGAACAAGTCCACGAGTCGTTTACTGCTTTCTTTCTTCGCATTTTCACCTGTCCCGAGTTCAGTTGTCCATTTGTTTAGGAGACGTTCGACGCGGTTGAGTCCGAGGTCAAAGTGGCGCCAGCGACCGTGGGGTGGGATCTAGATGGATAGTCAAAGAGAGCGATGAGATAGATTATTCGACCAAAAGGTTATATGTTGATGATATGGAATGTTAACGAAGAAGACTCACTCTACTGTAATCCGTCCCGAAATCGCGCTACAAACACGTTCCATCAGCTCGATTTCCTTCTGAGACCAAGACTCACGGTAATTATGTTTCTACAATACTCAACAACCTGCTTTTCCTTCTCCTCATGATAATCAAAGTACTCTAACTTGCCCTGTTGGGCAAGCTCAAAGACACGAGTGCAGCGTTCACGAATTGACGGAAGAGTGCGAAGGTATGCAGCTTTTGATTGAAGGGATAATTCATTTGGTACGAGGAGTGACATTGGAAGTCAGTTTTAGTAGAGCAGAGAGATGTAGAGCAAGAGAAAGAGGAAGAAGGAAAGAAGGCAACGGAAGAAAGCAAAAAGCTGCGTTTATAGCAAGAATCATCGTTAACGGCGGATGTGGATTTCGGATAACGGGCCGATCACGACGATCACGGCCGCCTTCCGCGGAACACATCCGGTCATTCGTCGATTTTTTTTCCACTCGGAGTACTATTAGTCGTTATAGCTCGATATCGAGAGGCTTTGGGCGGAGAACTATAGTGAATTTCGACGGCCTCTGCGCTCAGATCAGGTCCCCTCAGGGATTATCGTGTCACCGTCCCTTTGCACTTTTGCTTGTCCTGTGGTTCTCTGTTTTCCAAGTCCAGTTCTACTTGTGTAAGGTACGAAACCTGCGGCATTCCTCCCTCCCTCGTCTTCTGCCTGTGGGCTACACACTATAAATCATTCCAGGACTGTCCTCCAATACGAAATTGGGCCCGACAAAAAGCAATAGAAATCAGTTCAAGAGGAACCATGACTCGACGCCAGCAGGATTTGAACCTGCGCCCTCAAAGAGGAACAGATCTGATAATGACTATTCTAATCTGTCGCCGTAACCACTTGGCTATAGCGCCTTAGAGCATTGGCCAATGTACATGTACATAACCTTATAAGGTGATATATATTGTAAAATGCCGACGTGCTGTTAACGAATGAGCTCAATATCAAGCACTATCTCAGGCTCTGGGACCAAGGGACTTGCAGCAGTTATGATTAGGACAGTTGGGGAAAGGACGCATAGTAAAAGTAGATGTAATGATGAAAATTGGGGGTAGTCGACAAAAAAACACAAGGACAAGATAATCCAGACATGCGATAAACTAATACATTTGTACATACAATGAGTGACAATATGTATCAGTCCGCAACCTCCTTCTAGACACTCGAAGGAGGTGCTTGGACAAGTCTCCAAACTGGTGTACAGTGACTGAAACCTTCTGCTAGTACGACCTATACAACAACAAAATAACGTTAGAAGTCAATGAACAATAGGGCAAGAGCCCTGGGAGAAAGAAATGAAACGTACCCGATCATCAGTTGTTGTCCATGTCAGCTCTGTGCCCGCCAGTTGAATCCTGGCAAAGAAATCGATGAGAAAATCAACACGAAGAAAGCGTCAATATTCAAGATCATCTTCGTACTCACCGATAAGAAGGAAGATAAGCAGGTAGGTAGTTCTGGAATGCATTCGACCCTTCTGCCACAATTGACCACGTCGAGGTAGTGTTGAGAACGGCATGGGACCGTGTACCAACAAGAACTTGCTTCGCAACAGGCGGCCATGCTACACCTGCCTGCGAAGCACTAGCCATGTTCGTCATAGTGAAGACGTTGGTCCCTGGTACGGAATTGACTTGCCACTATCGACAAACAAATAGGCCGTTGAGACGTTCTATCGATCAAACGATAACAACACTGTATACTTACCATCTCTTCCAATCGTCCATTACTGCGTTGAGTAACAATTGGAGTACCGTCAGTTGAGTCTCCATCGCGAACAGCAGCGACCATATTGGAAGATGTATTCACTAGTCGATAAACCCCATCCTTCGGGCTGACGCCTTCACTGTGTATCTCACGACGAGCGATAAGTGGAGGAAATTCAAAGGCGACCCATACATCGAATGATTGTGGAGAAGATCCGGATCTTCCACCCGCGATCCAGGCTATCCAACGTTAGTTCAGAGATCCTCGAGCTGGGATATATGTGTATCTTACCGTGCCAAGGATAATCAACCGTCCCATTATCCCTAAGGCTAGGCAGTCCATCCCTCCTCGTCCGCCATAACGGACCGTGCTCGTACATATCCGGGACAACCACACTATCCGTCTTCCCAGCCTCGGGCTTCGAAGGATCAAAGTCCCCGTCAGGAACCGTCGCCCAGTGCATTCCTCCTTTTCCAGTCCCATTTACGATACACGCGTGAATTTCACAAAACGGCTCTCCCAAGTGATTATGGAATCCAGCGCTTACGCCTACGCCTGCTGTCCAGAGCTGCATATGACAGAGCTGCTCGTCTGAATCATCGTCGTATCGGACATGGAACCCGGTGAGGTTGTAGAATTCAAGATCCTATATAAATGCGTAAGTTGTATGTAGCAGCATCAAAGCTTGTACGAAAAAACGACTTGCCTTGAATCTCCCATTCGCCCAAGGACGATCTTCGACTTTGACCCAAGGGAACTCTAGATACCGAAGTGTAGAAGAGAAGTGTGTCGGAATGATGTTTCGAGCCTTCAGTTGGTCCATGTGAGAGTATGGTGGCTGACCAGATGTGTCTGATCTGGTCATCAAAAGAAAAACGGCTCCTTCATTTCGTGTATAAACATAGCCATCTTTCGCATCGACGACGGTGGAAACAACAGCGAATGTATTGGTGGCCTGGGTGCGTTCCTGCTGGGTGTTGTTCAAGTCGGTCCAAACAACTACATACGTATAGATGTTGGGGCGGTGAGGATAATGATGACATATGATGGTTCTAACATACCTCTTCCAGCGAGGACTTTGAGACCAGCGCCCCCTTGAATTTTGTACTGCGTCAACGGAGGGACGACAACAAGAGAGAGCTTGCGACTGGCTACGTCAAGGAACGCCACCTCGTCCGCAAGTTTGGTATTCTGAGGACGCGGAACACGGAAAACGACCTCATCGTTCAGTCTCTTGGCAGTGATGAGGGAGCTTGCATGTAAGATCACCGAAGGACTAGGTGACTCGAAATATCCTGGTACAGAGTAAGAGATTGTGGCGAAGTCCTAAACAATAATCACATATACAGTCAGGAATACAAATAAATTCACATACCAGAACGTTGCTCGATCTGAAATGACCCACAGCAATCCGTGCGGCTGAATCATCGGACAACTTGAACCTAGAAAACTTGCCGGATTGGAGATCCACCGCTGTAATGCAAAGTTAGCCATTAATTTGATGTCTATGTAGGAGAAAAGGAAGCCTTTAGTAATGAACATACGTTTGTAGCACCAGACACCTGTCCTCTCCCAAGATGGTGGGTTAGAGCCCATACAAGCCACCAGAAGCTCGTCGACTCCATCGCCGTCAATGTCTGCACATATGACATGATGGATAGAGCCCTCGTGTCTCGGGTTGAGAGAACCAAAATCGTGCAAGACGTGCCGGGTCCATTTAGCATTAGCGATCTCGCCGGGAGGGGCATTCTTTTCCTTGACGTAGACCGAGACGCGATTGCCGTGGAAGCCCTAAGTACAAGTTGTTCTCCATTAATACTGCTACGAAGATATAGTGGCTTCATCGGCACTACTGACCTCAGCAGATCCGATATAGCCAGACGAATCAGTATCAACTTTCCCGAGAGATACTGCCAACAAACAAACGTCAATACTGTCCACTTTAAAAACAGTGATCTTGGCACTTACCGCATCCTGCGCCCCAGTATGGATTTTCGGGAGACGGTCCAAGCCCAGAGCCGAGGTTCTTGGACTTCCACGTCTGCCAAGTCTCATCGTACCAAACAAGGTTGATACCTTCACGCCCTGCAAGTAATATTTGATCCAAACCGCCGTTTGTGGATTTTACAACTAGGGGAGTAGACAGAGTTCATTTTTCAAAGCTCCAAAGAATCAGGAAGGATGATAGTTACTATCAACATCATGTACGAGTCTGAACGAATCTGGAAAAGCGATGTCCTCATCCCATCCTTGTTCGTTGTCTTCTGGGAACTCTGGTGCGGTATATATCACAACGGGGGCTGGGGAGACTCGATCTCCCGCTCTGACGATAATCGGGAACCCGGCGACCTGGATTCTGTCTCTGGTGGTGAAATGCCCGGCTAATTTGTCGCACCACGATTAGCTCATAGATACTGCAGGGAGTGCACTATTCGTACCTTTCACGCGGTGCATACTCGGGCTCCTACCAATAAATCGTTGACGCCAATTTCCTGTTTCTGAGTTGCCTGGGTTCTGGAGCCAGACGATGCGCCCGCCGTCCATCCACAGGTCGTCCATAGAGGGACCATATTCGTCCGTGATGATGACTACAGCCAATATGTTGAGCACGCTGAGAAATAACGCGATAATATCCTCACCGTCGTTAAAGCCGTTTCCAGTGATATCCGCATAGCTATGTAGTACAATCAATCGATCAAATGGCCGACCACGGAAAATCAAAATTTACGTTGTTCCGACAGGATAACGCAGTCTGGCTATATCCACTTGTTCCCAGTCTTTCGCTTCACTGGGAGAAAAACATAAAACCGATTCAGTCAGTATCCAATAAAACTCAGTCGTCCTTGTATCACCCAAAGTCGCGACGAAGGCGAAGGAGAAACTTCTAAAAGGAAACTCACCTTTTGGGATACGGGTTCACGAACATGGAGACAACACTGATTTGCGAGCCACCAAGTCCATAAGCGATTACATTAGGAGGAGATTGACCTCCGTCATTTTTGAAAGGGAATGCTTCGATGAAGTATCCGTCCCCGCGAGAGGTCTGGATGGCTACTGGTTGGAACGCATGCATTTTTGCAAGTTGAAGGTCTAGAAGAAAAAAAGAGACTGCCAAAATCTGGAACTTGGTCTGAAGCTTTGGATTCGTAACGACTTTCTTTAAAAATCGTTCAACCACAACACGAGTCCTCCAATAGACTCCGAATTTTCTCGTTGAAAATTCACGTCCACATCCAAGAATATGATCTTGTTAGAGAATGATAAACGCTCAAACTCATGGTCATCGTCCTCCAAGCTCCATAATACCTGTGACCTGGTGTCCTGCATCGATATCCAGACATCTGTATTGTACGGGTCTATCCATGAGTGTTCATTTCAATCGATAAACCAGCGAACCAAAAACAACAGCTGGATTGGACGGTGCTGTGCGTCATCAGGAGTCTACCAGGTGGATCGGATAAGAAGGGACTTGGGAGCAAGAGTAATGAGGAGGACGGTTGGCTGTGCAATATATCAAGACTAGCATGTATCTGTTGTCTGAATCTGAATCTCTATTTCATGGTCGATCGTCTATTTAGTTCATTCAGTCGACACATGTACCAAGTGAGCACTGATTTCAGTCGCACTAATACGATCTTGCAGTTCACTCATTCGCTTGAGTGCGTATATTCTGCGTGTTTATCGTTATCAGATATAGCATTGGTCATTGACAAAGCAGAACTGTCGTGCCTTCTTTGACCTGCCTCTAAGCTTCAGTTCATATTCACATCCACCGAGTTCGCAAACGCGTTTTGGTATAAAATGACCGAACAGTCGAGTGGAATTTATCGATTATCGATATATTTGAACAGATAGCGTAGTTGGCAGGCGGTATGTAGAAGGAGATGTATAAAAAGAAGATGATGGAGGAGAGTGACCAGAAATAGAAATACACAAATATGTACAAGCATTGGAACGATCGACGCCAGCAACGTTCAGGCTGTTCATTTCACTAGAATCTTTGTTGATCTTGCTAAGATTTCATATCTCTTGCATCTCCAGTTTATCATGCCCCCAAGTATTTATCATCACGCAATATTTTCCGAAAAAAACGCGTTCTAATCGATAGGCAACAACCTTTCCTGTTTTACAGTGAAGATGCCGGGACAATTTGAAGGATCATATAATTAGGACTGGGTCTCCCGCAATTTGGCTGCAAAAAAACACATCCAATTTACCCAATGGCCACTGAATCCACTCGTATCTCGCATGCCGAAGCACTCGATTTTCTCCTCGATGCAGAGAGTAATGTGCATTCGTTCATTGACTCCAGCACAAGCGAGCAGAACGTGAGGGCAGCGAGCTTCGAGCCCGTCGCAGATTTTGGAACTCAAGCGGCTCGATTCGCAAACTTTGGCTCTCCCGAACCTGTGGAAACACGATCCTGCAGCACTACTACCCCTCCGCGTCGTCGTATAATTCAGTGTGACGTCTTTATCGCTGGAAGTGGACCCATAGGGTACGTGTATATGATATATGTTTGACATTAGTAACATTCTTTGTTTCAACAGGTGCACCTACGCTCGCGAGATCTTGGAAAAATGTGACAGCAATGTTCTCCGACCTCGGAACGCTGTATATATGGCTGAGATCGGCGCCCAAGAGAGTCCCGTCGTTGGCGCTCATTTGAAGAATGCAGTTAAGTATGTGCTCATCGTACGGGCACTCTGTAACACTTTGATACTGATCCAAACACTGGCAGGTATCAAAAAGACATAGACGCTTTCGTGCATGTCATCCAAGGCGCACTCCAACCGGTCTCCATCCCTGTTAGCGATACCCATCAAAGCACTCTTGGCGGGAACTCTTGGACTCCTCCTATCAACTCGCAACAAAATCAACTTGTTATCTGCGGTCAAAATCCTCAACAATCCCGCGAAGACAACCTTGGTGCCACTGCCGTTACTAGAGCCGTAGGAGGTATGGCTACTCATTGGACTTGTGCCTGTCGTAAGTCCTCCTACGTGCTCATCGTCTCTGAGTTCACCCACAATCAACCATCCTTCTAGCCACTCCCCACTCCGAAGAAACCACTTCGAGCCCCATCCCGCGAAACGAGCTCGATTCCCTCCTCGCCCGTGCTCGAGACTTCGTCAAAGTTGATTCAACCGTCTTCGACAAATCAATCCGTCACACAACTGTCAAAGATATCTTAACTACCTCTTTCCCCAACCGAAATATTCGATCCATTCCTCTTGCTGTCCAGCCCCACTCGAAAGCTGAATCCGGGTTTGTCACTTGGTCTGGATCCGATACGGTTTTGGGTGATATAGTCAACGATCCGCGTTTCACGATTGCATCAGAACATCGGGTTACTCAGTTGATCGTTCATCCGAGTTTCCCTGGGACAGTTGCTGGTGTTCTGATGAGGGATTTGAAGACGGACAGAGATGTTCTCGTACATGCAAGGGTATGCTCATTTCACGGATCGCTTTACCATTCTCTCAAAATTCTACGTATCTCAGGCATATATCATTGCGTGCGGAGCAGTGTGCACTCCTCAAATTCTATACAACAGTGATATCCGTCCCCCTGCCTTAGGGCGCTACCTTACTGAACAATCTATGGCGTTTTGTCAGGTCAATAATTGCCTTTTCTGTCTCTCTTTCTGCCACTCACAGACACCACACCTTCCCTCCCCTCTACTCTCCTAAATAGATTGTCCTCAGCAAAAAAACCGTTGAAAACATCCGAAACACACAAAATCCTGTCTGGCAAGCCCTCATCGCCCAGCACCGCAAGAAACATCCTCTCGACCCGCTGCCCATCCCATTCCGCGACCTCGACCCACAGGTGATGATCCCCTACTCCTCTGCCTTTCCCTGGCATGCCCAGATCCACCGAGACGCGTTCTCGTACGGGGATGTGGGACCCAGGAGCGACCCACGGGTCGTGGTGGATTTGCGGTTCTTTGGGAAAGGGGATATCTTGGAAAACAACAGAGTTGAGTTTAGTAACAAGGCAAAGCCGGAGGAGAGGCCGGAGCATACGGACGTTTATGGGATGCCGCAGGCTACGGTGCGTATTTGTTCTTCGAGGTTGTCTAGTTGATACTGATCATTCTTTTTCGGACAGTTCCATGTAGTGCGCACTGATGAAGACCGCGACCGTGATCAGAAGTAAGTATTTAACTTGCTGCGGTGCTCAACTCGCTAACTGATATCTTCACTCCTCTTTCCAGGATGATGAACGACATGACTACCGTCGCTAACAGTCTTGGTGGCTACCTTCCCGGCTCCGAGCCGCAGTTCATGGTGATTACTTCCAATACTCTCGCTTTGATAATCTTAACATTTTCTCAAACGTACATAGGAACCTGGTCTCGCAATGCACATCACTGTAAGTCGAGACTGCTCCGTTGGAAACTCTCAACCTTAATACCGACTGAATATCTCACCACCATCCAGGGGACCACACGTGTCGGAAGCGACAGTAAAACCTCCGTAGCCAATCCTTGCTCGAAAGTATGGGGATTCTCGAATCTCTGGGTCGGAGGAAACAATGTCATTCCAGATTCAACTGCGTCTAATCCTACATTGACAAGCGTACGTGTTTCGTTTCGTTAGTGGTGTTTCTCTATTGACATGATTTATATAGATGGCGTACGCACTAAAAGGAGCCTCGGATGTGATCCAGTGCCTTCAATATGAGTACCAGTAGGAATGGGCAAAACGCAGCGTGTCGCGTAGCTTTAAACCGCGCGGGAGCATTGTTCAAAATATTTTTGCTTTTTTCTTGTCCCTGTTGATGTAGTAGCACGATGTATGCAGAGACTTCTTCCACATTTTCGATCTGCTATCGTTTTGTATGAGACTAGCAGTGACCCGTGCGATGCACGATGAGAAGCTCAGTTCCGCTCAGGGCGTCGCGTTGCTCCGCCCACTCGCTACCTTCGCCCGTGCAGTGTTCGTTTGTATTATAATTATACTTAGTGTGCGATGCACATCGAACAACTCCGCACGTGCATTTATGTTATT
>MU823983.1:0-12045 GCA_027921425.1 Lentinula novae-zelandiae | reverse complement strand
GATTCTTCACCACGGGGACCAAAGGCTCAGCCAATCTTCTCTTCTTCTTCTTCTCCTCCTCAGCTTCTCTGCTAGTATCCTCCTCTCTCTCCCTCTTATCCTTTTTCTCCTGATTCTTCCGGCTCTCCATCCATTCCAGTACGAAATCCGGGATCAGGTGCTTCAAAGAATCGAAACAAAATGGGTTGGTGCGAATTTTCTCCCATTCTTCTGGCTGGATAGTGAGTTCCGAAGTGACTGGTGATGGTGCCCTAATATTCTCTGGATCCCTAAGATGTGCCGCCCGTTGTAAGTCGCGACGAATGTTGTTTTCGTTGTTTTCTTTGTTGAATGTAAGACGCGTCGTTACATCCCAGGAAGCGAACATGTTGCAAGCTTCGACACTACTGTGCGTTATATGCACTCTGTCAGGGTTCTGTAATGTCGGACGGCTTCGTAAAGGGAGCTGCATTGTTGTATCCGAAAGTCACGACGAAAGATGAGGTGGTGGGATGTAGTGCGATGAGTGTCGAGAGTGAAACGGACAGGCGCCTAATAGCACTCATCGTCACTCCTTATCTTATCCTATGATAAGCCAACCTCCGGTTGACTTATCTCGGATGAACTGATCATGACGGACTTATGCAAGCAAGGTGATTGTCACATGATCATCCGCTCTCTGGATCTTCCATGATTGAAATTCCAGCCAAACGGCGTTTAGGCCAGCTTTCCGATGTCGAAGATCTCGCTGCTGAACGCCCACCAACTCCTGTCCACGAAGATCATGCTTCACTCGTCCGCTCTGTTTATCAGACAGTATGGAGCGAGTTCTGCGAATGGAGCAAGCAGGATTTCGCTGACTCTATGAATGATCTCAATACGCCACCCGCGGATGCAGATACAAGGGTCAAGAATACAGAAGACTCCAACATTGTAGGAGAACTGGGGCAACTGAATCTGCAGGAGAGGGAATTAACTACATTAACGGATCCACATACAATAATACTCGAGGCTCCCTTCGAACCCCCGCCGTCATATGATAGCTGCAATCCTGTTTCAAACAATCACTTCACTGGAGATGATACCAGCCATATGCCATTTTTACCTCTAGCGGACGATCCTTCTTTTGACTGGAAAGGGTATTGTGTAAATTACAAATACTTTGCGTGGCAAACTAAATTCTTCGACTCTAATCGTGAGTTCTACGTGCGCTATGTATACAGCTTTCAGTTCAAACTTAGCAGTACACGCAATGGTGGTTGAGGCTGCTCGCCGTTTGCATGAACAACATGGTTTTTCCTACTCTCAAATTGACGACACGGGGGTGCTTCCCCTCTCTCTTACTGCGGGTGAAGATGGTGTTGTCCGTACCGTTCGTTATCAGGGCTCCTCTGACTGGGCAGGTGCCAAATCTCATCCGGTGTCCGCTATACCAGTCCAAGCCGAATTCAAAGAACTTGTCTCCCAATTTTGCAATTCTGCAAGTTGTATGATGGGGTTCTGTGATCAACACGGCGAGTCTTGTACAATCTAAAAACATACCTTACTCACAAGATGGTGAAACAGTCAATTGGTTTCCCATGCCCCCGCCTCGACCCGTCTCACCCCGCATGCAAAGCAGTGATCTTTTCTCTGACATAATTTCACCTTGCGGAGATGATTGCTTTATCGTGCGAGTCCCCGGTAACATTCCAGCTATTGTGAGCGTTCTTGCTCTCTGTGATTTTTACCTGAAAGTCTGAAGGAAACTGAATGGACCCCAAATGAGATTGACACCTTCAACATGATCTTAGATTACTCCCCGGATTCTTCGCCATGCGACCTTGCCACGATCTGCAAGAAACCGTGTTTCGAGGTCATGCAAATGTCCCCTGCTTAATCCAATTAGACCTAATATCACTTCAGATTTTCAAACGGCGAAGGAGAACGCTTTCTGATGATAACATCAAAAGAAGGCCTGCAGAAAACAGCTTGAAACGTCCTCCTCGCTTGAAGCACACGATGTTCAATGGTAAATAACTTCTTTATTTCCAAGTTACGGATATAGACTTGACCTGCAATTGCAGATTTGAACTCTGCACAATTCAAGCCGTACGTCCCATAAACTCCCGTAAGTCCGATGTTGCTTATCCACATATGCATAGGAATGCTCCATGTCACCACAAAGGCCCATGCAATGTCACCTCTAATTGCGCATGTTTCCGAAATAAAGCTCATTGCGAGAGGAGCTGTCGTTGCGATTCCAAATTATGTACGACTCCCTTCAGATCATTCCCAATACACTCAAGGCTTGAGCACATTCAGGTCGACGTCGATGGTCAGGCTGCAATTGCGTTCGGACAAAAACAAGACGTCCCTGCGGTACGGAACGTTGTGCGTGCTTCAAAGCTCATCGAGAATGCGACCCGGAGCTTTGCGGAAAGTGTGAAGCAAGGTCATTCACTTTGATTTCGTCAGTGAAAAAAGCTAATAACATGTTCCAACTTTAGAGGTGAAAAGAAGGAGACATGATACATTTCATCCAGGATTAAATTCTAAGCTTTGCAGATCAATACCGTTGTGAAGGATGCTCAAACGTTTCTATTCAACGACAGCTTTGGAAGGTATGCATCACATTGTTATGATACATCCTACTTACATTGTTGGCAGTCCACGGAAGTAAAGCCCGGAAGTTGGGGAGTCGGTCTATTCTTACTGGAGTCCGCTGACCCAGGCGAGCTCATCACCGGTACGTGTTGTACCTTTTCTCGGATTTGTTTCATGGCTCGAAGACACACTTTCAGAATATGTGGGCGAACTGGTATATGAACTTACCACTGAGTCTCGGGAGTAAGTCTGCATAGTTTATTCTCACGAAACACCCTTACAATCCTTACAGCGACGTGTCAATGCATCGTCAACGAAACTACTTATTTAACTTGAATGCCACCTTTGCGCTAGACAGTGAATTTATCGGAAACGAATCTCGGTATATAAATCATTCGGAAGATACACCTAATTGCAGAGCGCAAGGTAGATTGCCTATTGTACATTGTTTGTGTTCTACGTTTTGATTGCAGTCACAGTTATGATGGTCAATGGGGACCATCGGATTGGCATATACGCTCGTGTGTATTTGATACATTCTTGTCCTCGCTCATAGTCACACTGACTGACATCTTCAAGAAACTCACATCGAAGCGGGCGCTGAATTATTTTTGAACTATGGGCCTGAATTTTTCAAGGCGACCTAGGCATTTGTGTTGAGTATTATTCTATCGTGGCACTATTCACGATAGAGCCCCAATGATAAAGTAGCTGAAACGACTGCTAAGCCATGAGAGCGATATGCTTCAACTCACTGGAAAGAGACGGTAATTGATGAAATCGATCGAGACCAAAAAAAATCATGTCACTCACTTCTGAACCTGGTGCCCCACCTTCATGGGCTGGTATTCCGGCTCGTCCGTGGCATATCCGCCAAGTGCAATTTGAGAGGCTCCAAAAGCTTTCGCTCGTTCGGCAAGGGATGTTATTGGGCTGAGGTCGAAATCCGAAGAAAGATGCCAGAAGAAAGTCGAGGATATTCGAACAAGAGGGCGTTCAGGATTTTCAACTTTGCGTTTTTCGATGACCTTGTTTCAGAGGCACATCGTATCGTTGTAGATTTGAACGATCGAAGCAAACGTACCTTCAATGTTTGGTCATTGACGACCACTTCATGATAACCAGCTTTGATCAATCCGCCAGTCAAATGTTCAAGTTGTTTTCCCGCTTGAACAAGAAGGTAATTTCCCGCAGGTATCTTGACAGGCAGACGTTTTCCAGTATTTCTCGCCCAGATATTCAATCCGGGGTATCGTGAACGACCATGGATTGTAAGGAAATTGAGATCAGTGTGAAATCCAGCGAGGATAGTATCCTTTCGTCCATACTTTTCGAGATCTGAAGCGGTAGGGGCGAGTAGGTGAGGCCTGTAACAGGATACGGTTCGACGAGGTAGTTCGTTGCTATTTATCGAGGTTGGACTCACCCATATCTTCCAGCGTCGCGGAAGGTGCAAGGAGGCAGACCCAGTCCTATGCACGCCATATCGGCAAGGTTTTCCACTCTAAGATACAATTTAATGTATATGCATAAGACAAGACACTGAGAGTAGAGCGCACGCCTGTTTCATTGACTCTCCCCAATCCTCCATCGTCTGTGTCCACCTCGCGTTGATCTCCTCGGCTTGAGGGACAACATTTGGGGCGTTCAGACCGGGAAATTGAGTTTCGTACGGCGGTACCTCGTTCATCTTCCAAAAGAATCTGCATTTAGGATCTGGAGAGTGAGCGCTGATGTCCAGCGGACGTTCAGATGGTTCCAGACGTTGGATGATACTGAGGCAAGACTCGTCAACAGCACATTTAGGCTTTTCTGTGTTCTCTAGGGTAACTCCTACTTGATAGCTCAACTCTGGACGCTCGTCTTTCTGGATATCAGATGTGGATTGAGCGAAATAATCTTCAAGTAGATCAAGAAACGCAGAGTTTTTGCTTTCAGTGACGCGCGAATCGTGAAGAATCAACGCCCCAAAGGTGATCAATGCATCTGCAACCTTGCAAATCATTAGAATAGCGATCACCCTTTGAAGAATATTCAATTGACTCACTTTCTTACATTCATGCTGCACAGCTGAGGTTTCCAGCGATTGAGACAAGAAGAGGTCAAGATCGATGGTTGGGAGTTCCATGAAGGAACATACACACAAGGACAGAGAAGAAAATTCAAGGTTGAGAAATTATTTAATTACTCCTCATGATTGATCATGGGTGAAGGTCACAAGCAAGTGGCTGTACAATTTCTTACAACTTCAATCCAAGACCACTCGTTGACTAATCTACCCTTTACGACTTTCCACGATGATCAAGGTTCAGCGCGTCTTCCACCGTTGAATATCTGTCTGCTCATGCTATTGACAGATATGGAGCATGAAGAAGAATGAAGAAGCAGCGGGCAGGAAGAAGCCAAAGACCAGTGCAGCTCAGATACGAGTTCAGAAAGGTGCCTTTCCGTCTCTCATAATGTTTTTTCGGTTGACGTCGTCGTTGTAGACTTGACAGAGCTGGATCTCCCATCGACGATGAAGACGCATTTCCCTGACCCTGCCGATCTCCTGAACTTTACATTGACAATCATCCCCGATGAAGGTCTGCATTTCGTCTTTGCGTGAGGCACGCGACCGAGTCATATCTTGTAGGAATGTACAAGGGTGGCGCCTTCAACTTTTCTTTCGCTATCAACAGCAATTACCCTCACGATCCTCCAAAGGTTAAATGCACACAAACGGTGAGGTCAACTCGTGTTTCACACTCATCCATTTACCCTGTTGACTGATTTTTTTCTGATTACAGATATATCATCCCAATGTGGATCTAGAGGGGAATGTATGTCTGAACATCCTACGAGAAGACTGGAAGCCCGTTCTGAACCTTAACGCCGTAATGGTCGGTTTACAATACCTATTTCTCGAACCCAACACCGATGATCCTCTAAACAAAGGCATGTCTACAAGTCGGACCTCTTACTGCGCTTTACTGAAGAGCATCTTTATAGAGGCAGCTCAAGAGATGAGCAAGAATCGAGATCAATTCTTATCGCATGTCAGGTCTTCCATGCGTGGTGTAAACATCAAGGGTGTTCAATACACTAATGTCATTGTCCAATGATTATCGATTATGCATAGACTATTCGTTTGCCGTTGTGCGCTGTACATTGTTCTCCTATCCATCATACACTCATCTACTAATCCAAGCTGCGCATACACACATTCATCGTTGCCTTTTACCTCCGCCTGCAATGACTAGATTCTTCTACCATGGGTTCTGCGACAGAATACACTGTAGATGCTGATATTGATATATTGGAGATACATATATTTTGCTTGCTCAACTGCCTCGGTAAGTCGTAAATCCGTATGGACTTATGAGTAGCGGTATGTGGTAATGTTCTGAAAAGTTTGAGTGTTCGAATGTGATCTGAATAAGTTCGTCATTTTACGGATTGTGAAAAGAGTAGTCTACGCACTTCAACCCATGGATAGAAAGTCTTAACAGACTGGCTATCAAAATATTCCTTTGTTCTAAAGATCATCTTATAGAGCCCAGGCTTTAGCAAGTCCTTGGTCTCTGTTGAGGTTATCGGAGGCAAGAGATCTGTGCATCGTCCATCAAAATCTGTCTTGCTAGTACACGAAAGGAAACGATTGTTGAAGGCATACAAGATTTCATAAAATTTGAACTGACCCTTTGGCTATAGGATTGAACAAGAATGCATCACCCTCCGTTTCTTCGTATTGTTGCAATTTGATAATAACTCCTTGGGCAGGCCGCCCAGTGGACGTGTCAAGAACTAGTGAAAGATGAAAAGAAGCATATATGTATATTGAGATACAAGACTGACCATGGCAAGTGATAGGAGATTTCATTAAGATATAGATATGTACTCGAGGGGTTGAGGACTTTATATACATATCATCGATTATGTCATATATATAATTCATTTTTTTAGCTTTTGCTTCAACGCTTCAACGTTCAACGACAAGCATGCCTACAAAATCCTCGTCATCGAGTTCTGTTCCACCTCTGAACAAATATCTGGCCTCAACAGGTACAAGTTTAAAGTTTTTCGCTGTCCTCTTTCCCATATTCTCCATTCAACGGGACTTACTACAGAAAAGAAAACCCGCGACAAGGCCATAAAAACTCTTTCCGTGTTTCTTTCGGACGAGACTCGAGATGAATTACCAAAATCTGAAATGACTAAATTATGGAAGGGTATATTCTATTGTGATTCTCCCTGAGTTTCTATCGAGATGAATCTCAAAGCTCAGGATGATTGTCTTAGGCTTCTGGATGTCCGACAAACCATTAGTTCAACAGGCACTAGCTTCAGAACTCGCGGAATTAGTACTTACGACAACTAATTCCTCTTCAAAACTTTCGTTTTTAAATGGATTCTGGGAAACCATGGTTCGTGAATGGAACGGGATTGATAGGCTGAGGTGTGTCCGAGCAGTTGGATGCTGATGTCTCGGCTAATAACTGGAAATATCAGATTGGACAAGTATCTCATGCTTGTAAGACGTTTCGTTAACGTCTCCTTTCGAGTCTTGATACGGCAGGATTGGGATTTCAAGATATGTCAGGAATATAACACTATCCTATCACATCAAGACGGACCTCTTTGGTGCGTTTTCCTATTTTTTTAATAACTTCCATCTTTAAACGCACTTCAGTGCATCAGATGGCCGAGTTCCTGTGGGCCTTGTTTACCATATCGCCGATGTTTACCTCGAAGAACTCGAAAAAGCTCTCCGCTCATCGACCAGAGATACGATAAAACCTGTCCCGCTCGCTCTCATACTCTCCCCGTTCTTCAACTTGGCTGCCCAAACACCTCTGGGTACCATTTATCAGCATCTCCAATCATCGTTATTCGATCCGCTGCTATTGTCGTGTTCAAGTTCGAAAGTTACTTCCGAGGACGAGAACGACGGCGAGACACGGGCACGGAAGCGCAGACGCGTCAATGGTGGTTCATCAGATATGTATCCATCCATGATATCCAACGCTTGCCTCGACAACGCTTCCATCGAGGTCAAACTACCCGTCAGTGATTTACGCAAAAAAATACTGCGACGATTGTTTGAGGTGGCTAGTCAAGCAGAGACGCGAGACGCAAATCGTCGAAAAATATATGCATTATGGAAGGCCGAGAATGATGACGAAGACGATACGGATGAAGAATAGTCTTGTACATGTCTCTGCCCTTCTCCCTCTTTTTGATCCCGCATATGCAACTTATAATCTATCACCGTATCGCTGAAGGCTATACTCCGATAACTTACGCGTTTGTTCGTAAACGTTCGATTATCAGCGCCGATATCAATATGTCGTCGAAAACTTCATGTCCTGCAGGGGTCACCTCGAACTTGGTATACTCAATTTCTCTACCAGGCTTACGCATGTGGCTTCTTGGTATGAATTTTGCCAAGAGATTTGTGTTGGTTTTGTCCTTGGATTTGAAACACTAGATAAATAGTATATTGATAATGGACAAGAGGATTAAATGATTTACGACCCACTGCGATACTATTTCCACCTGCACTGTCGTCCCAGTACAGAACGAAATGTGTTTCTGTCGGCTTCCACGTCCATTGCTGTGTGCGACAGTCAGGACAAACCCACCCCGTTACGAACAGATTTGACAAGCTCACGTTTCGAAATAATCTGGGAACAAGGACCTCCTCTATTGGATTTTCGTAGCCTCGCAAATAGACAGTGCTGACATTTTTTGATTCCTTTGCAGCTATCCTAGTCGCTACTTTGAATGAGACGGAAATAAATCCAGAATGCTGTCTCACTCGAAGTCTCCGACGAGTTCTCCTTGCCGCTCGTACTTGCGTATCGATGTGATGTGAGATGAGGGTGTAAAGCAATTTAAAGTGACTGAGATATGGTAAGGATGTCGCGCTTCACGTCCACCTGTTTCTGCAGGACGCAGAAGCATGGCGTTTTCGGCTGGTCTCGGTTCAAATATGTAAGTGATTGATTCCGTAGGCTTTGTTGTAGCCGCATATCTGGGCTACGGCGTCGATTTCCCAAACTATGGAGTAACTTGAACCAACTCACCCTGGGGGAGTGACTGGAGATTCGGATCCGTAGTGTATAGAGGGATGTACTGGAGGTGGTACACGCGACTCGGAGGGTGTTCGTGAAGTAGAACGCGAAATACTAGGCTGGATATTCTGAATTGGAGGCTTCAGTGTTTCATTGGTTTCAGTGCTAATTAGGTCGACGTTAGTAGACTTCAAAGCGCGCATGCAAGAATACTACTCGGTAATAATCATCGAAACGATGCAGGGGGGAGGACTAAAAAGGCAAGGAAAGCTGTAGAGATAGAGAATCTGATTTTGACCGAGTATTTATAATGGTTCGGGCAGTGTACTTTTGCGCAGTACTTCTCACAATAAGGCAATAGGCCGATAATATCCTTTCGTACGCGTATAGAGGGAAAAGCCAAATGTATTCTGTAATAACCCAATGTCAGTCAATGATTTCGTGTAGTTTGCGGGGCACGGACAGATACTGGTTTGGAAAGGAAATCCAAAACCAATACGTAGCAGGCCATAGACGTGGCATCTAGTACGCAAGGAGTGCAAGGGTGTGAAGGAGAGATATCACATGAACCCAAACATACCAAGCGTGAGCTAAATAAAATAAGGGGAATGGTGGGTGGTGCCAAAAAACGTATGCTTAGTGATAAGAGAAAAAACGAGTGAATTCTTGCATACTGAGATGGACGCGGACACAAGTTTGATAACCACTAGTCGCTGCCGGGCCGCGACAACTTAGACTTATCCATCAGCGAAAAGTCAGGCTCACCGTGAGGCGAAACGATGCATCGTACTGCATTGTAAGCTGTGACACAACATTGCGAGGCAGCAATGGCATTACGCCGCCTCGTTCGCGAGAAATTCCTCGTGCCAGCTACAATGAAATTCGGACCTCGCAACTAACGCGAGGATATTTGAGGCTTACCTAGGCTTACGAGTCACTGCAATCCCCCGGAAACTACTGTACATTACCAGAAAATAGTAAACCAGAAGCTACACGTCTGTGAGGATACATAATGATTCCCCCGGAGGACTCCATTTATGGAAAACGATGCCTACATTCGGAAAGCCGTCTAGACCTCGACGTTCATACATGACCACCTACATACGTAGTACGAACGAGGCCATTTCATCACTGTGCTGTGAACGGTTCGGCAACTAAGACTACGGTTGTCATGATCAGCTCCATCTAGTGTACATATTATAACGCGCAGCAAAGGGGATATACAAGAGTTATACTGATTCTCCTCCAGCTAACCATGCATCTCCCAATGGCTCATCTTCTGGATATGCTTCGGTAAGCTCTGGACTCAGCACGAACCTTGCCCTTTGCTCTTCGATCGGTACATTCCGGAGATCTGTGCTTGTTTTCGGTTTCGTGAGCACTCCAGTAAATAACTTTGGCAGTACTGCGATGTTTTGACACATTTGCATTAAAAGCTCATTCGATGCGGAGAGCAAGGGTTTGATATTGTCTTCGGCAACATCTGAATATATTGGTTATTCAGCTGGTTCACGAGATGGAGCATGGCACAAACATCGTGAAGAACTATCCATGCATACAACATGGTAAAACGGTTGATCCTTTCACAGCAGAGTATTAGCTCTCGTATAGAGCAAGCAAGTTCTACGACGTACACGGCCTCTAGGAAGATCCAAGACCTTCATCTCCTTGATCCAGCTTTCTGACGCTTTACATACCGGCTGTTATCGAGGAAATGTAAAAAGAGTCAGCTAAGATGATGGCAATGTCATGTTTTCAGACCGCAGCTCACGTCCCAGCCAGTGATCAAAGCTGTGTAGTTGTATCTTTTATGCTCGAAAAGCATCCCCACGAAATGACGTACAGTTTCTTCGGGAGATCTTAGTTTGATTTCTTGTGCGGAGATTGCCTCTTCCTCAAGACCCTTTTGAGATGCTTGATGAAGGTCATCTTGTACTTTACCAGCACCATCTAGGCTAGGAACCAGCGCTTCAGTTATGAACGTAGCGCAATCCAATGGCTCAGCTTGGGACATCAGCTGAATAACGAGGCGGCCACCACCAGTCAGTACCAAGAATATGGTGAGTGCTAAAAGCGCTGAAGGTCGTATGAGAGAGAGGGGGGTAGCTGGTATGTTTAACGATGATAGAATGTTGCGACCGTTCCTAAGGAGCATGGAAGCTGCACCGCTTGGTGATATATAGTGCATCATGCTATCAGCTTGAATTCCTTGACGTGCCAGGATCGCAGGAATGTCGTCCCGCAAAGTAAGAATGGTTTGTGATCCAAACACGTCCACGTAGAAATCATCGACCTCGGGGTCTGGTACGGAGATGTGCACCAAAACCCGAACCGGAAAATCTACGGGGGATGCAGTAACGTCAAGGGACTGTGCAATCGAGACAAAAATGTGGACAAGGGAAAGTGGAATTGTGCGCTTGTGCGACGTGAGGTAGAAGTGAGGGAATAGGTTGAGAACGTCGTGAAAGTTGTGAGCTAAGGAATATGATCAATTCGAACGAGATCGGAACGTTTTTATACTTACGAACGACTGGTCCATATCCCTCGTTACTCATGAAATCACATATGAGTATGCAAAGCTTCTTGGGATCATAGTTTGGATCGGTGTGGGACAAAGTAATGTTGAGGCGGGAGAGATAGCTTTTGCACCGGGAGTTGAGACTGATTAACATAGAGCTTATCTAAAGCCAATAAGAATCAGTTTTCATAGTGTCCCATGTAAGAAACATCGAACCTCATCCGGATGTTTACCGAAGAAGCAAGCTATAGAGGAGAAGGCTTGCACAAAAGGTACCGAGTTGTTCCCTAATCGAAGGCTACTCCAAAGTCCTACGGCGTACGTTTGGCCAATAGAAGCTAACACCGCTGAAGCCCAATACACGCGAGTAGCCGACAGCGAACGTCTCTCTCCAAATTCACGTATTTTCAGATGTCTACTGGAATCTACCATTCCAGTCTCAATTTCCAGCACATCCCAAGCATCAAATAGGAATTTGGTTAAGGCGTTTGCATGATCATACCTCCCCACCCTCTTCATAACGATTGAATCAAGGTGTTTGAGCACCTTCATATCAATCATCCTTCGCGCAGCATACATCAATTTCCAGTTTCCATTGGTCTCTGCCTTCCTTTGGCCCTCAGATGCCTCATTGGCGTGAAGATATCGGACTTGATAATGCTGTTGCCAAAGAGCCGGTGTAGCCGCGGCTTCTCGGAAGAGCGTATTCGTCGAGGAACATTGAACAATTGTTCTAGCAGAAATACTGTCAAGGTCCCTGGAAGGAGGAATCTGGTAGAGGATGTGGACAAGAACATCAAGCGGCAATGAAGGAACCATTGCAAACTCCGGAAGTCCGGCCCACTAGTATCCTCCCGTAATCGTAAATTATTATATATTAAATTTCCTGGGGGCGCTTATATCAGA
>MU823982.1:0-12058 GCA_027921425.1 Lentinula novae-zelandiae | reverse complement strand
TTAGCTATAGCCCCTTGGCATTCTACACTGGAAACTGCAAAGTGCGCTACCCCTTGAAAGCGTGGGAATATTGAATGATCTAGGCAAATTCAATGTTTCTCTGACTTTTTGTCAATGTGCGACTGGTTACATGTAAGTCCGACTCCATATTGAGTCCGATTTTATTTTTTGTGCACATTGAACACCATAGACTGGACCACCCTGGTGGCTGTTAAAGAGAGGTTGGGCGAGCGCGAATGAAGGGGTTGCGGACCCAGTTTCTACAGAAGCACGACAAGATCATATTCTCCAGTAGTAAAAGAACGAGGTTTCTTCATAACGTATATCGAACCCTTTCGTTTTCGTTCCATGGTCGCATCAGAGCTATGTAGTACTGAAAGGAAGGTGGGTCTAAGCTTTGAAAGGTGCGGTGATGAGCTGTACGACCCTTCATCACTTTTTTTCATTGAGATTGACCACAAAAAGTTGATGAAAGTCGCGGACGTAGCCAGTGAAAGTAGGGACCTGGCTTTCCGACGAGATCAGATCTAGACAGCGCCGTCGTTGAGCAATACCTCGCGAGCGGAGCTGTGTCTTCGCCTGCCTACTAGGGAATACATGCAACACAATCGAGAGCCCATTCCAAGCCATTACAGAAGAAGACAATTTCGCATATCAATTAGTCACATTTATTTCATCAATTATTCTGTGCAAAGAAACTAAGTAAGAAGTGTCCTGGCTGAGGCTGGCAGCAGGCATTTGTGGTAAATTAACTATAGGGCGTTACAAAACGCTACACTATCTACGCTCTGTAGAACGTCACTGAGAAATTAATTCCAGGAATTACACGTAACTATGAAGATGTTGTACACGAGTTTTACGATGATAACCGGTGATTTCATTTTTCGCCTTTATTCTAGTTTATTCTCTAGTATGTACGAGTCTCAGAGTCAATTGATTTGACTATCAGAAGATAGGAGAGGCGGTTCTGTTCAGCTTCTAAACCCTTGAACTTCTTCTACGTATTAGGCTGTTTATAGAACGTCGGAATCATTGGGTAATAGTCTCCGGTGTGTTCGCTATTGCAAAGGATTGTCTATGCGATGTACCCCGAGAGACCCCAGTCAGCTCTACCGTCGGCTATTCAGAAGAACAATGAGAGTGTTGAACGAAACCAGTCAACTTTACTGCGAGTGGAAAGAGGGCGAGTGGAAAGAGGAGCTACGAGGAGTGTGTGCGTCGACGACTCTACTACAAAATTTCTGCTTGCCTTAGAAAAGACTTCCTCGGCTTGGTTCGGAAAATCGGATTCTTCATTGCGAGAGACCTTTGAGGAAGCCAGTGATAGAAATCTGATGTCTGCCACGGCAAGCCACAATATGTGATTAAATTTTCAACCTATCGGCTGATTCTAGGTCGATGAAATAGATCGTCGACAAAAGCGCAGGGCAAAATGGGACCTCGAGACCTGAGAAACATCATTTACATGGCAGTTTTCCGGGACCACGATGTACATCATGATTCAGGAGGGAGAAGGAAAGACTAGAAGGAGATATGCAGGCCTCGCTTTATTTGCTCCTACCTGGTTTGTCGAAAGGCTGAGAAAAAGTTGATAAAGGTAAACGTAGACAAGAAATTTTCAGAAACGGGCTTACTACAAGAGCACTCGAGTTGCCTTTGAGAGGCATTTAACATCAGTCCGGGAATAGTTCTAACACAGAAACACCTCGAAAGTTCAATGTTGAAAGTGTCCTGATCTGAGTGATCATATGTAGGTAAATCTAGACTGTCCTCATCTAGTCTCCGAACCTTTTCAAACCCAGCGAACGCCACAGAGATCGGAAGGATCATGGCTCGGAAGGGCCACGATACACGACGACGTCCTCACCTTGATCATAAACTTGCTGAAGGAACCAGATAGGTCACCTAGTTGAGAACCTACCCCACCACACAAATCATTGGATCATTCCTGAAGGTTGCACTTGGTAGAAAGAGTCCAAAAATGCATTCGATATATATAACAACAAACGCCAGCAGCAAAACTGCTTTCTCGGATCTAGTCAGTGTATCCTCCGAGCTCAACGGCGAAGGCGACGGCAAGCTTGGAAAATTCCAGCATATGTTCAAAGCTGAACTCATCGGAAATGTCAATCCGGCTATATGTAGGAAGAATAAACATGGATGAGGGGCTGGAAATAATTCATTAAAGCCGGCTCAAAAGCTTACTCGTTGGCCGAATGGATGTTTTTGTTGGCGTTTTCGAATGAGCTTTCTGTAATCCGGCGGGTGGTAATTGGATTATGAGCTGTTAACGAAAGGCATGAAGAAATTTTCTTACCAATGGTGAACGTACTGGGATATCCAGCCTTCCTCCATGATGCACTAGGCAGGGTGGTTAAGATGTTTTTGGGAGAAGTAGAAGGAAATAAAATTCCTACTGATCACTGCAGGCGTATCCGCACTGAGTTTGAACGAAGGGAATGTCCATATACAAGTCCACCAATTCCATGTTGAACTTGGTTAGATCTGGGTCTACATAGTCGATGATGATGCCTATGGAATAATCACCGTGGAATGATAACGACGCAATTACAGAGACCATAGTCACTCACCAGCTTCCTCTCTAGTACCTCGCTGGTTGATGACGGCTAGTAACGAACGTATTCTAACAGGTAGCACAAGAACTAACCTTGACCCAAGCAGTCATATCGAATTGAGACATCGCTATCACATTTACTGAATTTGCAGCGTAGTCTTGAGCTACAGCTTGTGAACCAAGAAGGCCACCCTCCTTAAAATGATGTCAGTAACCTTAACACCATAGCAGATATGAATATACCTCTGCAGAATACCAGTGGAATTCAAGCGTCCGAACGGGTCGATAATCAGCAGCGAGAAGAGCGCGATATGCTTCCAATATTGTGACCGAGCCGGAACCATCATCTGAAACGGTGTCAACACAGATTCGGACAAAACGAGGTCCTTGGTTTACCATCTGCGCCTAAAATAGTGAGAGTGGTATCAGCGGACACTAGTGATTGTTAGGCAATCATACCAGGTGCAGGAAGAAAAGGCCACAAGTTGGTGCTAAAGGCATTTAATTCTAGTAACACATTGTATTCGAGAGATGTGGAAGACCAGACCTGTCTTGGTGGGCGCCAATGATAACTACAGCATCATCCGAAGTGGACGATCCCTGGATTCGAACAATCTGTGCAATGGCGTTAGAGATGTTCCCGATGACAGACATCATTTGCTCACAATGCTGTTCTGACCCCATGAATGCGTGAACTCACGAAATGTGATTAGTTTTTGCAACGATGCAGATGCCGTCCTATTGGTGATCTGTGGCTTGATCAGCTACTCCACGCGTTCCAATGTTGCGAGAATAAAAACCTCGGAGATCTTGGATAGAAGCCATTTCTGACTAGCCCGTCCGGTCTGAAAAGGAGTACATATGTGCTCAGTCACAGTCTCATGCAGACTTGGAGGGAGCGTCAATTACATCACTGCGATAATCTGAAAGAGAAATAAGAAACCAGAAACCACCGGCCAAAAGGCTCACGTACACCTGGTGCGGAAGCTTGTGAACTTTTCCAAATTCTCCTTCGGGCCTTGAGTTGACAAGGTCTTGAGTATGGGCGTCACCTATGGAGCGAGCTTCGGATCAAATTGACATGTGAGGGTGATAGTGCGAACCTTCTCTGTGGCGTTGGGGGATGGGAAAGACGCTGCAAGTCGTTGAGTGGAATGCGTTGATACTAAAACGTTGGACGAACATTTGACCCGTGTTGGAGACTGGATCCCATTACCAAGATCTTGGTTTTCAGTTCTGGAGTGAACATTAACAGATAATCCGGACCCACGAATGTAACTAAACTTACATATCGAAGAACTTGAATCCTAGTGCCTTCAGTTCTATCTGTTCAAGAATGTCAAAACAAGAGTAAGTACATTAGACCAGGGAGGATGCCCTGCCTTTCGGCCTTCCGTGACCCATTCAGGTGCTCGACCTTCCAGTTGTATGAGCCGTAACGCATTCAAATCAAGGTCAAAGCCGCTTTGTGCTGCAGAAAGAGGTTGTTGTTCGAAGGTACGGAGAGAAGCAGCAAACACCAGAGAGGCGAGAGACAGAATAACAATAGAGAGCTTCATGACCGTTTAGTTGAACGTTATAGAAGCTCGGGCAAGAACTCACCTGCTGCTCACCTGATTAATCAAAGGGTCGGAAAACGCGTCGCGCCACGTGTTACTTTCGTAAACTCCTCTGCCCTCAACCATTCTCGACGAGGAACATACGTGCAGTATACGAGTTTGACTTTCAGTCATGTCCAAAACTGCAAAGGTTAAAGACCAAGTTGTGGTGCGTTACTCTTGTGGCCCACATTTGAGTTTGCCTATTAACTCTACAAAGCGACTTCTCATCTCAGCAGGGAAGGCTGCGCCTACGCCGCCTGTGGGACCAGCTCTCGGTGCTCGAGGTGTCAAATCCATGGATTTTTGCAAAGAATTCAATGCTAGGACCGCTCACGTTGAACCGGGGGTACCTACTCCCACACTTATCACTATACGTCCAGACCGCACATTCTCCTTCGTTACCAAAACACCCCCTACGTCCTATCTGCTCAAACAAGTCACTGGTATCGACAAGGGTCCCGCAAAACCTGGTCATGAAACCCTTGCTACTATCAGTCTCAAGCATGTGTATGAGATCGCGAAAATCAAAGCGACAGATGATCATATGAGTCATTTATCTCTTGAAAACATAGCCAGAATGGTGATCGGAACTGCGAGAACAGTGGGGGTCCAAGTAGTTCCTTGACTAGTCAGTGTTCTATCCTTTCAACTTCTGATTCCTTTCACGCTTACTATCTGCGTTCATCTTATCACCTACAAATCAGATTGGATCAGATTTGAGAAACCTTCTATTAAATGTCGGACTTCATAGCGGCTCCTGGCTCGTTGCATTGTACACGGAAGGAGCTCTTTCGGAGCGAATGGTCACTGTACCGATTACATTAGGAACAGCGTACTCTATATTTCTCCTTGGTCTCGCCGAACAGGAACTCAGATAGATTAGGCTTCAATGGAATATATCGATTGTAGTGGCCGCGTTTCTTCATCTCTTGCTCACATTTGTATGTTTGCATCGGAACTGAACCATTTACGTGTGCTGATGTTGCCTTTTTGGAAACAAGATCTCTTCGCTGACGCTTTCAAAAAGAGGTATAGCCTGTCTTTGTTTCAGAAATAGACGTGGTCTTCGTCATAATGCCTCAAATCTACCTTATCTTCTTCACCTTTGAGCCGGATTCAGTAGGCCCGACACGCTGTAAACATCGTGTCCCCAGCCCCGGATACAGGATACATGTTCTCTTGCTGTTCTTCGGTATTCGAGCCATTCAGACGTTACAGACTTGCCAAAAGTGAACTCAATTCTATACCAACGATGCCGGCGTCATCATTTGAATCCTTCATTTTTCGACGTGAGATGGAATTTTGCGGTCCCTTGACTTCTTTGAAAATATCAGGCATGAAAACGTATTTGCGTTGAAATAGCAATTCTCCTGAAAGCAAAGCTTCGGGCCCTGCCGAGTTCCTATCGTGTGTATTCATTGTATCTTATGTCTTCCGGAATTACAACGCTTACCCAGGAACTCGTGTCGATCGAAAATGGCCTCACCTGTAATTCCGAGTCTGCTCCACTGACCACCTTCAACGTGAGCCCTTGCACTTCTTCGAAAACACGTTGTGGACCTTTTAGCATTCATGTTTATCTTGTCGCGCTTGTTACCCACGTTTCGATCATCTCTTCAAGCATCAGTAGAAAAAGCATGTACATTTCACCAATTGGCCTTCGACATATAAAGCCTCTAGTGAATATGCAAAGATCCAGCCTCGCTCTCCATTCGTCCAGCTCGCCTTCCTTTCCTGAAATTTTATCCCGATGGCCGCTTCTCCCGATGATATTATGTCTTGGACTAACCAAGACCCCCGAGAAAGTCAACTCTTCAACTCCTGGGGTATCCTTTACCGCTTCCAGGTCAATATTTAAATGCCGTGTACATGTCTCTAGTGACTGAAGGACTTTACACTATCAGACCACCGTGTCGGCCAATGGTACTAGCGTCACGACGTTATATCGCACCATTCGCGCTAATAAGGAAGACCGTGTCGCGAAGCTTGAATGGGCTTCGAACGGTGGCTTAGGGCGAGTCGTTATCGGAAAGGTCGGTGTCCTTTGGATTTCACTTTCTTTGGTCGTCAATATTGTCGTGTAGAATACTCTTCCTATGTCTGATCTGGTCAGGCCAGATCCTCATATCTACGTGAGCTCCGTTCATTTTGGTAAACTCTGCAAGCATTTGACACTGATCTCAAGGGCTCGCGGATATTCAATGGTCCTGATGGACTTACATATCGCTGGCGACCTGGAAGCAACGGCGACATTATGGTGAGACTAGTTTAATGAAATGTGCATGACCGTCCCAGTAATCTCTAGATACCGTAGTTGCAAGATGCCAACGGCAATGTACTCGCTTTTTATCGGCAGACAAGGCAGACCCGCTATCAAATAGGCGACGTCTTTGGGGAGTTGCATTTCATTCGTTCGGCGGGTTCTGGAACAGTGGTAAGCAACCCACTCTGAAGAATTGGATACTTGCTAACCTCGCATACGCAGATGCACCCACCGATTATGGATATGGTAACAGTCACTGCTATGCTGTACAGATTTTGCCAACTGTTTAACCTGTAATATTTTCCTTATTCTTCTATCAATATTCGACTCTGACCAACTAGTATATTCAACTACAAAGTCCTACAATGACCCTTGTACATTACGAATTCAATGCATTTTTGATGATACATAATGATATTCCCTCGAAAGACAGGTGAAACGGGCCGTTCTGGGGCCACGATGTAGGCGACCTCGCACGAGGCTGCGATGTTCATCCATTCGAGCTTGCCATCGATAACGACGTTCGGAGTGTTCATCTTTTTACGCTGGATAGCTGATCAATGAGGGTCCCATATGCTCTGGATTGCTTCGCATAGAGAAAGATGATTGAACATAATTCAATGATTACTTAGGCACAATCTTTCAACGCAGAAAAATATCCATCGAAGTCATCCGACCGATCCCAATAAAATTCGTCATAATCTCGCCTTGTGTCCATCAAAGTATTTTACACCATCCAGAATTTCATCCACAGTACGGATAACCCATTCTGTACCTTCATCACTTGAAAGCCAACTATCTTCATCGCTCTGATTCTCCACATAGCGCGCCTTGAGAAGACCGAAGACATGACTCGTAAGCTGAGGAACAACCCGTTCTTCCGCACGCAGACAAGCTATTCCAATAACCGAACCTAATGCGCGGCTGAGATTTCCTTGATCTTGGTCTTCTGTACTACTAACATCCAAGAATGTTTTCGTTACTCCAGGTAATGGCGACAGAACTGTACCATACGCCTGGATGATAAAAGCTGTAAATGGCACACGGGAAATGGTTAGAAGGGAATCAGAAACTTTAAAGACACGTTCACACAGAGCAGCGGGAACGCGATGCATGCATCAGATAAGTGAAAAGCTTCCCAAGATCTGGCGACATATGACAAGGTTCAAGCTGATTTCTGGCCGGACAAGGCAACATCGATTCAAAGGACCGGGCATATCGTGCTGGCCGATATACTCGCAAGAACACTCACCAATGAAATCCGGATGATAGGCCTCAAGTTTGTCATGAAGCTTATCTGCATGAGGGGCGTAGATCGAGTCCCAGAGCGCTTTTCCTCGGGTGACAGTCGCCTCTATGTTCTCCGGAGTGGCGAGTCTGGGAGATGAGATAAGTGTTTCTCATCGAATAGAAGTGGCAATAGAATTATACAGCGTATTGAATGGAAGCAGAGTGAAATAGTTGCCTTCAATTACTAGCGCCACCTTGGAGCTCAAGAGACAGAAGAATGAAAACGCACCTTCGAGTGGTTTCTTTCCTCAAGGATGCCTTGACATCTTCATCTAAGGTCTCATGCAAAGCTGCAAGTGAAAGTATGACCTAACGTTGGTGAAATCGTAAATCCATTACTCAAGGAATTAACAAACATCTTATACTCGCTCGAGGTACGCCAACAAATATGGTGCTCTTCAAAGCAGCTTCGCGAATGATGGCTGCTCGATTTACGGCTGCTTCCAAGCTTACGTTCCGAAAGTTGGCATTGAATTCAGGGCGCGTCACATATCGATAAAGGTGGCCAAAACAAGGAGGTCGATTGGCAGTCAACAAAGTGCAAGCCTAGTTTGATTCAGCAACAGCGCGGATGAAGGACGCGTTACTCACGGCTAGAACGAGCCAGCCAGTCTCAGCTTTCCTGGATTTAGCATCTATATGTGTCTTTGTGAGGACATCATGTACTTTTGAAAGTGGAGGACTCGGTAAAGGGTGTGGATTTCGAAGTGTCAGTAGTTGTTTGATAGGGGCCGACAGGTGTAAGTTAACCATCGCCGCTGGGTACTCGAAATTTGATTGTGGTAGTAGACAGTCAAAAGACGTGGTCTATGAGAACCGTTTCTCAGTTGACTGCTCATACGCAGCCGCCGGCAAAAGAGCCTTACCAATTATAACAAACCAATTATAACAATTCACAAAACAAAACAAAGCTCCTTATTGTATAGTAAAATAGTAGAGGGATACCCAGCCCACGCCAGCTCAGCAATGAATGTACTACGAGAGGTTAGCAGAGAAGAAAAACTATCGAGAGTTCCATGTCTATCGATGAGCATTGTAAATCATACGACCAAAGCGTTGCATGTAGGAGAATGGTGTAAAATCCGAACTCTAGATGTAGTTCGGTAAATTTGAAGAAATGGGTATAAAATGTTATCATGTAGCAATAAGGGTCCAAATGGCTGAGGAAATTAGCCGGAGTACAGGAATTGTTCACCGAGATCGGAGGGAGAGCCGTCAGGGTTCATGAGGGTGTTAAGAGGGTTGACATTCTGCATATCAAGCATAGCACCTAAATATGATCTGAGCAATGGTTTCGCATTTGATAATCGGAATGAGCTTACCGAACCAACAGTAGTACTGAACATAATCTTGCTGGTCCATCCAGGCAGTGACTTCACCCATGAAACTTTGGATGGTGGCCAGGTCACCCTGGTCATTACCGTTGAAGTCCTATACAAAGATACGTTGAAGATTAACAAACTTTGAATCATGGCAAGAACGTACCTGATAAGCAAACTCAGTCACCCAGATCGGCAAGTTGAAAGCGGTGTGCCATTGTTCGACGTAGGTCATGAAGCCGTCAGCGGTAATGTCATACCAGTGAACAGCCACAAAGTCGGGCTAAGCGAATTGAAGATTACACATGAGAAGGGCAGAAAAACGCGAATCGCGCACGTTACAGCCGCCATTGCAAGCAGTGAAGAAATCTTGAGTCCACGTCATTCCATTGGGGTTGGAACTTGTGGCGGCAGAGCCAACCTGATAGCCTAAAGCCTTGAGGGGTTCCATGTATTGTTTCCACAAACCAGCAGCAGTCGTAGGATCAATGTTGGATTGACCAGATTCGTTAGGCCTAGTAACAGTTTACCAATGTTCAACAGTCAAAAATCACGACTACTTACTCATTCAAGAAAAGAGCATATTTGGCGTAGCCTGCAACTACGGTAGACGCGAAATCGTTCTCGTTGGTATAGCCCCAAAGCTGAGGAGCGAAGGTGAAGCCGAGAGAAGCAGCATTAGAAGGAGCAGTTTCGCCCCATGTGTAGATGCTGGAAAGATCGTATTAGTTGGGTTGACGAGAATGAAACGGAAAGATCACTGACAGGCCAGTTTTATCAGTCTTATAATCACCGAGATACGACTGGTCACCGTTCGGCCAAGCAAGACAGCCTTTACCACTACCGCTGCTACTCGAGCTCGCGCTACTGGTGGCGGCGGGAGCTGAAGAGCTAGTGCTGGACCAGGTTGAGGAAGATGAATCAGACCAAGTGCTGGTGGTGGTCGGAGCAGGAGTGTAATCAGTACTGGAGGAGTCAACACTGGAGGAGTCAGTACTGGATGCGGTCGAGCTGTCGGCGGGAGCTGAGCGGACTTTGCAACGTTTGCCATTGACACTTCGTTTGCGCTTTGCAAGCGCGTCATGACCACGAAGACCGTCTCTGACATGATGGGTGTTAGAGAGCGCGTTGGCAGGCTCGGCACCAAAAGAGCAAGCCATGATAGCCAAGGAAGTGAGAGCGAGGAGATTGAGAAGCTTGTGTGCCATTATTGCAATATCGTGAAAGTGACAGTGAGGGGAAAAAGAGAGTGAATGACCTCGAAAAGGAGGGAGCCTTGACGCTGTACTTGACACTTGTTGGAGAAGAAATTCTTGGAAAACAAATGCAAATTTGACATTTATACTTTGGTTCCCCTGCGCACGGACCATTTGATGCCAAAAGGCGATACTTGGCAACGGTTGCGCCAAGAGCGGTCCTGGAGCGGTCTGAAGGTGCCGCCTTCAGAGAATACATTGAACAGAATCATGAAATTTCCATAAAGTCCAACTCTCTTGTTGCTCGCAGACGCTACTTGTGCCAGAATATTAATTGTGCTGAGAATCACTTAGAGAATCGACACACTTGTTGAGAGCCTATCACCCACCAGCCGTATCTCCTTCGGAAGTCCTGTATCACTGCCGATGGGTCCTACCAGGTCCTAGCTGGCCCTAGTGCCTTGGCTTCACAAGGCTACGACAAACAGCGCTGAAAATATTATGATTGCGAGCAAAATAAGGCAATTCTGATTCTTCAAGATTCATATAATCCATACTTCAAACTAGCTTCAAGAGACAGCTAAAATCGAACAATCAAAAGCAGGTCAAGTAGAGTCAAAGTAGTCTCACATGCCAATACATGTTACATTTTTTCGAAGCAGCGACAAATCAATCTGTTTCTTGGAGTATGTAATTATGACAGAACCTGGATCGTACCAAACATCTTTCCTACATTAAACAAATGATGTTCTCTTGTAGCGGAATTTGAGTTCTGGATGGTAATGACGTTCATGTGAACTGGTACCAGCTTTGGGCAGCTGCAATTCAGCCAGAATCTAGCCATGCAGTGATGTAAACCAACTTCTTCTGTAAGCTTTAAGAGAGTAAATTAGTTAGTACAAGCTTTAGAACCCGTGCCTATGCCACGGTGGCTCGCAAAGCTCGCACCGCACTCCAGCCGGATTCACAGCTTGTTGGGGGCAAGCCCCCAAACCCCCATTTGTCGTTGCTTTACTCCTCCACACTATATACTTGTTATTCTGCTCCTCAATTATACAAATAATAGGTCTTGTGAAGCTAGAAATAGTGCTTGATGTTGAAGAATATCCCGTATGTACAACTGTTAAGCTATATCAAACTCAGTTGCTCATAGATCAACTGGTATATACCTGTTAAGCTATATCAAACTACGGTATGTTAGTACTTATGTTTGTATCATGTGGCTGGGGATGTGCGGAGTGTGTGATCTAGGTAAAACTGTATAGTATAAAGTAATAACACCGTCTCAGGTATGTAGTCCCCGGACGGTTTAGTAGTACATACGGAGGAGTTCCCCAACACCCCCCCTACTCCGTACGATCTATCCCCAGCAGGGATATCAATTTCGAATGAGTTGTGCCATTAAGTGCTTTCATGCAGATGTCCACTATGTTGTCCCCTGATCGGATACGAGTGATATTCACCTCCCCGCTAGTTACCTTCTCCCTGACGTAGTGATGCCTCATTTCGATGTGCTTCACCAGGGCATGGCACTTTGAGTTCTCAGTGAGACTAACCGATCCGAAGTTGTCCCCCAGGAGATTGGTGGGGCCCTCCTGAGCTAAGTCCACCTCTGACAAGAAAGACCTGATCCATATGGCCTGCTGAGCTGCCCTTGATAACCCAATGTATTCCAACTTGGTGGTTGACAGGGCCACCGTTGCCTGCCGTTTTGAGCTCCACGATACTGGTGCACCCGCCATGTAGAACACGTATCCGGAGGTGGACCTGTATATATCTTGGCATCCCGCGTGGTCGGAGTCGACATAGGCGTA
>MU823981.1:0-12066 GCA_027921425.1 Lentinula novae-zelandiae | reverse complement strand
CCGTTCAGAACGGAATCTCGGTTTACATGCGGTGTTGAGCCGAGTTTTTCGGCATGTACCAAGGCGTCTGTCGAAGTTGTACAAGAGGCGTGCGCGTGAGGTATTAGCGCAGGTGTCGTCAGAGGTGGAAGTACACCTGATACAGAAGCAGACGAAGACATTGTCTTTTCTGGAGGCGCCTGAGACCCACTCGAGATGGAATTCGAAGTCGGAGGAATGACTGGAAGAGTCCGAGTTATAGATATGTTGATTCCCTGCGGCATCAGAAGGCTGTTTGGACTGAATAGTTGTTGACCAGTTGGCACCTGAGGCAGACTTTTGACGCCGTTTGGAGGATTATCGTTTCTATTTTTCGATGTATCCACCTTTGCAGAGGTAGGTACTACTCTCTCTACACGAGGGGGTCCAAATGTATGTGTAGATGATCTAGGTTCCAATGGTAGGACCGAAGTTGAGCTAGGTCGAGGTAGTGAAATCGCGGATGGCATGATGGACACCGAGGTTCGGGGTATGACCTCAGATGGTTCGGATTTCTTGAGTTTATGAGGACTACGCAGAGCTGAATGTGCTCCCTGAGCAAGCGGGTTACCGTTCGTCGTGGTCTGTGGGTTTGTTGTAGATAAAGGAAGCCCCAAGCTCAACACAGGAGAGGATAAAGGAGAAGATTTGGACCCCAAAGCGGGAGGTCCCGTTCTAGGTCTCGCGATATTTGAAGAACTCATGGGAGGAAGAGAAGGCGCCGGCGAGTGAGGCACTGTTCCAGACGTCGGAAGTCTGGATATCGAGGGAGTAGATGATTTAATTGGGAATTCCGCCTTGCTTCGTGTAAGAGAACTCGAAGGTTTGATCGCGTTCCCATTTGAATCTAACACCAGATGCTGCATTCCATATTTTACCGAGTACGTCGATGATGAAGAAGCTGGTAAAGAGAGGTTTACCCTCGTTGCCGTGGTGCTTGAAGCCGGCTTCGACGGCACGGGAACGTTTGGACGTGGAGGAAGATTAAAGGATTGTGAGCTGGATATATTGCTGCCCATCGTGCGAGGAATCGGAACTGACCAAATTGTGGGTGGTGAGGGAATCAGTGGTAGGGGATGACGCGTTGTAGACACTGGGGATATGTTCTTCCCCGTCTGCACTTTCGCTGGGACAGCGATTGGAGGGGGTATAAAACGATGGGAAGAGGGTAGAGAGGATGAACTAGTAAGGTTATTACGCCCTGCCTTGACAGAAGTCGAAAGGGATGATGTAGATTCTTTCGCAACAGGGGCAGTAGTAACGAGCACACCTCCCGAGCCTAAATCTGCCCTAGGGATGCGAGGAGCCTCCGAGAAAGGCGTGTCACCTGGAGTGTGATTGGTTCGAGGATCATGAGACGAACGAGGCTGTGAGTTGGAAGTAGAAGGAGAGATGTTTGACTGTTGAACCTGACACGAAGAACCAGGTTGAACCGTATTAAGTGCGTTGGGTTGATGTGCAGGTGAGTGGTTGATTCCGTTTGAGAAGCCGGGAAGATTATGGTTGGATTGCACAACCCCGGAGGAAGTGGGTTGGCTGAGGATGCCAAAGCCTTGATAAGGAGATGGGGGTGGAGATACCATTAGAGGTAGAGTCACTGGGCTATACGAAGCCAAAGGCGGAGAAGGAGGAATTGGAGCTGGAGCTGGACATATGAGGTGGCCTATCCTCGTTCTGCGGAAAAAAACTCAAATGAGTCATGCATTTATCACATTGGACGGCACGTACCGCAGAATAGTTCCAACTTTTCGACGGTATAAGCTCATGGAGCTTCTACAACGGAGATTAGCGACACAGAATTCATACAGAGAGATATAACTACATTCCAAGATCTTCCATTTGCGGAACCGTGACGCGTCCGTTTTTGCGCGAGGAGAATAAGCCAAACCTTTGGAGAATAGTCTTGTATATGCCCTACTCAAACAGGAACTTGGAATTGTGGTGAAAATGGGTTGTGGAGGATTCAACGCACATTGTCTGCCTGTGTGCTCCAACCAAATCGTAAATTTCGTTGTTCAAGATCTATATCAATACTATGGCTTGGAGGAAACGGCGTTTTCAGAGCGTGATATATTCCATTTCGTAGGAAGAATTCGTGTTGAGCATTGCAAAAGTTGATTTCTACTTGTATTTCAACATGTCTGGACATGTCTAAGGGCAACTGATGGAAGGAAGGAGGAGGAGCTGTATGACTTCGCTGACTAACGCTGCGATTACTGATCACTAATAGGCTGTTGATAACGAGACGGGGCGGCGCCAGGAGGAGCATTGCGAAAGACTTGAGCATTATCAATAAAAATTTAATTATAAAATTAACATGAAGATGCCACTGCTGTAGGCGGAATATGCAAGGTAATATGACAACAAACCCTAGCACACCAGAATGAGTTCTAGAGAAAAAACTGAATGAGAATAGGACATACCCGAATTCACGCAACCTCAACTTCTACATTGTCCAACCTCTGTTCATAGTGAGTTTGGTATGTAGGTTCTTCCTCTAGTTCTTTACCCATGAGTCAATCTAGCGAGGTCAAATCTAGAGGCTGAGAAGAAACCGTCCATCCAGAGAGAACCACAGGAGAACCAGCAGAAGACTGAAAGAACAGGGCCGGCCGCACGTACACGATCACGCGATTGCGTTGCTTCCTCCACCATCATGCCAATGGGCGACTTCGAACCTCTTCGAGTCCTACGATATACTATGACCGATTCCGAGGTCGGAGGAAATTGGAATGAGTAGTGGGTACATATACTGCTCTATTAAAGCTCCATCGTGCTCTCATCTATCCTGGAATGACTATAGAATGTGGATAGGAAAATATTCTAACCTTTCACTTCTCGTCTACTTTTCGAAAAAATCACATCGTCACTGGCACGGTTTGGTTGTACCATGGTTATACTGGCTTTGCTCTGGCTTATGGTTGACTTACTCATTGCTTTTGTTCCACTACTTAGAACTACTCTCTGAGTATCTGCGTTCTTTGCAGTGAAAAAGTTGGTACAGAGGGAAAGTTTGCGAAACTGTCAGAGGATATAGCTATCATTTTCCACAAAGACAATTGGCGCCTTGGTAAGTTCGACATCTCTTCCAGGTTCTACTCCTAGATGACTTAGTAATTCTGACCTGCACTACTTTGCTCTCTTCTTCTAAACAGATTCAAAGCCTTCCCATCCGCCTGTCCCTATCCTCCGCGTTCAATGCTATATTGGTTGGTATCTGTGTTGTGTCTTATGCATTACAGTGGACAATTCACAAAGGCTGTACAACTGCAAATGGGGTGTTGATTGACTAGCGTTTTCATTGTTACTAATAGTCTAAAGCCTTCTGTGTCCATCAGAGAGACGAAAGAATTGTAAGTAGCATGCCTTAGTTTGCAAATCAACTCAATTTTATCGTTCTGTGGTCCTAGGCCTCATCCACATCAACCATGACCCCAATGAAATTTCAGAGTATGGTTAAACCTCTTGAACTCACACTGATTGCTTGTCTCGATGTTCGTGCACTCCAAGAATGTGTCCCCCACCACTAGATTCGTCGGATATAGTCTTGTCATCAACACCGTCTGCTTACTGTGAATGCTCGAGCGTTCGAGCTCTATACTCCGTTCTTCTACTTCCAATATTCCGACACCCCTTGCGGAGTGCGGAATGTTCACCGGATTAGTCCTACTCAACGCGTACATTCACGTTGTTGACACTCTTCTTCGCACTCTTCCTTTATCTTCCGTGACCTTGCACATGTGTTTGCTTCGTGATTCAGTGTACACGGTTAGCATCATCTTCCTAGTGACCCAGCTAGTGTGTATCTACAGTGTCTACTTCTTCTGTGCTTTGCCTATCCTCCACCAACTGCACAACAAGATACCTCTGTCATTCTCAGTGCATTCTCACATCTCGTGGCTGGAGTATCCCTGCCCGGACGATACCAGTTAGCCTTTTCCCGCATTGCTGGTGCGAATCTAAGGGTTTGTCTAGACTTGCTAATGAGCTCCAGTCTATAAATCTCTTCATGGTGCCTGTTATCATCAATAAAGATGATAACATGTATTTCATCCCAGTGATGTGGGTCCCGCCCGGTTTTATGTCTCCACATCATTATCTCTGGTGGCGGCAAGATCCTGTCGCACAGTAGAGGTGAGGTCAAGTCGAGTCAGGTGTGTAAAAGAGGAAAATCATAGATGCTTAAAGAGGTGAATTGTCCAAAAACCAGATTTATCCAAGTCTCCATCCACCTTGCCAGTCGCCACAAGTAGCCCATAGGTGTAGTAGGAGATAGATTCGTGACCCTCTGGGGCTAAATTCACAAGTCATATAGCTTCTCTGATAGGAACAAATCAACCAAGGATATAATCTCGCACACAGTGGATTGTCAAGGTCCTGTTCAAGTTGAGCGTTGGTACAAATGGGCATGCAAAGGTGGTACCTGCTTTGGGAGTTCAAATGAGCTTGACACGCTTAGGTGAGAGCTTAGTTTCAAAAGTTGAAGTAGGCGAGGCCATGTCGAAATCAACAAAATATGATTCGATACCAGTAACGTAGAGTACTCAAAAGTTGCACCGTCATTTCAACCGATACCACTTGACCTTCTCCTGCCTTTCAGATGTGAATCCTAAAGCTTCTATGGACCTCGTAATGAGTTCTTCCTTGTGTTCTTTGACCATTTTCAGATCTTCAGTGCTATTCTGAGCAACATAGAAGAGCAAATATGCTTCGTTCTTGTGGTGTGACTCGCGGCCAGTCTCATAGCTCCAGAGCATCAAGTCTGGTGGCTGCAGATCCCTGTAAAGTCAAGTGTAAAGATAAAGAGAGATAATACCATAGGTTCTGATCAAATTAACATACGACTTTGCCTCGGTTGTTCCCCACCTTGATGGAAGTATATCATAGCGGTAGTAGTTGATAGCTTCACGACCCTCTGGGGCTGGTTCCAATAGTTCTTCGGCTTCTGTTACAGTGACAACCCAGCCAAGGCGGTAATCTGGCACGCGGTGACCTTGATGGATGTGATTTGCAATGGGAGGGAAATCATCGACAGCTCGCGACGCTGGGAAAACGGTGGAAAATCTGGTCAAAATGTCAGAAAAGGACAGTAATAATTGTGAGGAACTACTTGCTCTCGAAGTACAAACTCATTTGACATGATGGTTCAAAGGAATTTTGGGTACTTTATCAATACTAATTCCGAACTTAAGTATGCAAGGTCACCGTTAAGTTCCCACGTATGTGATTCCTCATCCGACTGCGTGATCATAACAAGGGCTCACAAGTAATTGCAAGTTAATTGCAACAAAATCACACAAGCAACATTTGTGCCACAAATAAAATCAGCCCCATCAACAATAACAGTTTGTTTCATCAAGGCATGATGCGTATAACAGTCGTGTTGTTTGTGATTTGAATTTGCTTTTGTGGCCCAGTTTTCAAATTTCCATACAACACAAGACTTGTGGTAACTACTTGTTCAAGACAAGCATTTCAATTGTGACTTATGTTGTCACTGATATCGATGTTGACATGATACCGAGTATTGTTTCTATCAGGTATATATTGCCACGCAATTTTTGCTAATCCTAACACTTTTACTACCAGAATTTCCCCTTCTCTTCTGTAAACTATCTTCAGCAACATCATCATGAGTAACATCCTCCTCTTGACTGGTATTGCATTTGCAATATCCTTTATTCTGTCTGTAAAGTTCAACCGGCAAAGAACGGAGGACAGTACTCATCCAGTTTGGTCACTGATCCTCATTCAGCTGTGTGGCTCCAATCTCGGTCGCCTCCAACCTGTTCCTCAGTATCGTCTATACTTTTCCGCAATCGATTTTACCGATTTGGATCCAAATGAAACAATATCGGGGAGCGATGTTGAGGTCATTCCAGACTTTTGTATCTTACTCCATCGTGCAGTCTTGGGGCAGAAAGGAGTATTCAAGTCGCTACTATCAGCAATCCAGCCCACGCACCTCCCATCTCGAGCCATCAAAATTACCTCAATCTTCATACCACTGTTGGTGGAGTTGAAGAGACCTGTGAGCCGTAATTGCGACAACATTGATGAGCTCATGTCTGGGCTTGGAACTATGATGAAAAGTGCACAGAGCCAGGCTGCAGGACAGGTAGATCTTTGAATGTTCAATATGCACAGATTTTCTTTTAAATAATTTCCCTAGGCCCACTGCCTGTTCTCGATCCCGAACTATCACCGTCAGATGCATGTTGTCTTAATTGCAGCAGTCGGTGAATGGTGGTCATTTTGGGTTGTTCCACGATCAAGATTTGGTAGAAAGACCTTCAATGGAGAACAGTATGTATCAAATGTAAATGACCGGTTGGAAGGGGAACAAAGAAACAACCCCATCGAGGAGGACTCAGCGAAATTGATGAGTCCAAATCAGATACGAGAAATGGAAGACTTCATTGCTCATGCTGGCGAGACACCAGCACAGATAAAGAATCGCCATGATGCAGAACGAGATGCTAGGCAGAGACAAAGGGCCGAGCGAAACATGATCCGACAGCACAATGAAGACCAGCTTCAGAAATCCATTGACAAAAACCAGGAGATTCAACATGAGCCTGGAGCCTTTCCTGATCTTGCCATCAATGAGTATTCTCAGCGAAGATCAGCCTGTGACGAGGAATGGAAGGTTACCTGGGAATTCCGGAGAGAATTTATGGAGTCTGACCTTGGCTATCAAGTCGCACTCGAAGACCGTGCGGACTGGTCTGGTGTCATGCGCCTTGGCTCCAAGACTTCAGCACATTACTTGGATCAGATTCGAAATTATTTGAATCGATTCACAAATCACAATCTTGAGGAAGAAGATATTTCTTAGCAGTGACGGTATGTAGTTTCTGCTTCCGTAATTCAGCTTCAATTACCTTATTCAAATTTCTTTGGCTTAGGAGTGGAAGCTCATCACTTACAGCTTGCAATTCAATGTCCATGACATCCAAGTTTCCAGGTTTCCATTTGTTTTTCTATTCGAACCAGTTCTTCCATTTTACATTTTATGATTGTCATTTTTTGTTACCAGCACAAGCACCTTAGAAGTATCTCCGGATTTGATTTATGCAATGATTGTACTGATGGGAAAATTCCTATTACCAGCTTCGCATGTTCTCCCCAGTTAAACTTTGAATGTGATTTCATTATCCCTACTCCATGTTACAGTGGAAGTTGACAAAACTGAAAGTCTGAAAGGGTTGAGGGTCCATAGATTGGAGAGTATGAACGTCATGAATTCATGTCCTTAAGAATAGAGTCAATTTCAGAGTGGAACTCTGCCCAGGTGGCACTGGAACCTCATCCCCCATGCAATGCACCAATTCCAAGAGTTTAATCGACATGTGGTCAAAACTATCCCTACTATGTCATCGCCTAGAACCAAAGGAAGAAGGCCCCCCGAAAGCTCAGATGATTGGACTCCGACACTACCTCACTCAGGTTACGAAACACTCACATCGCTGTACCATCACCAAGTTACTCTGCGGTGACTTCACTCTCCAGGTATTTCGGGCATCACCCTCTCCTCTCCGCCAATTGACAGCCGCGGAACGTCTCAACCGTCTCTGTTGTGCCTGCAACTGTCTCCCTGAGACCCCCCAACACATCCTATTTCAGTGCTAATCTCTGTCCAGCATATGCTGTCTACGCTCGGATTTCATAACATGCACTCATCAGTGTCGACCAGTCCCCCTGAATGCATTCTTTTCCGACTCAACCGCTCTACACTATCTCAAGTTATTCATCTTCGATTGGTCCTTGATTATTCCAACCGTAAAATTCATCCATGACGCCGTGGACCGCTGGCAGGTCTTCTTAGACACGGAGCCTAGGACGTAAATATTTTAAAAATCAGACTGGTATGGCCACATCAAAAGGAAATTTGATGGGAGTGGCCACTGTCAGCGATCATAATTTTTAGAACGCACTGATGGGTCCAGTGTTATTCCGTTCCTCCGCTTTGGCGTGCGTAGTGCGCCGCCCCGGCGATTTTACGATTTTATGCTACCGGGAATCGCGAAAAATGGATGAATTTGCCATTTGTACCTACAAAAGTAGTTCCCAGGCCTTTCGGGGCAAATCCTGGGACACTCTTTGTCTAAATTCATTTAGCGAAGAATTTCCATCCAAATAGAGACTTTGAATGAAGATTTATTTTCACAGTACCACAAATTATTCGTTAAGAGAACATACAAGGAATACACGACAGACACTACTCTATCTATCTACATGTACACAATGACGACACAGACTAGCACTCGGCAAAACAACAAAAATGGAACAGAAGGCACACGATGACACAAACTAGCGTTTGACAAAATGACAAGAAAAAAGACGAAGTAACCACAAAGGAACACTCTTCGAAGTTCAGTCAAAAGCTATATTTTGTAAAATGTCAGAGTAGTTTGGCCTTCTTAGACAAAATGGCACTGTTCAACCCTGCATCTTGCGCGGTACACTTTTGCATCATTCGAGCATTCCTTTCGTGGATTGTAATCGGTTCGTGTGACGGTGGTTCATTATATGTACACTTGGGACGGGAGGAACTTTCTGTTAGACTGGGCAGGGTGTTTTCCTTCGCCGAGCCCAACGCGTCTCCAGGCTTGTCGACCTTGTTGACCGTGACTTTGATTTTACCGTGCCTGACAATGATTTTGATGTTCCCCGAGTTCAAATTGTCTTTATTTGCCTGCGTTCCTATATGCGAGAGTGGCTTGCTAGGAGCTTTCGAGATTTTGTTAGACTCTTTGCCATGCGAGTGCCTTTGGATTTGGAATTACCAATCTTGCCTTTCAAATTGATTTCGGTCGCTACACCGGCTGCAGTTGGCGTGCTATCAGCAAATATGTTCTTGTGGGTACCAGACTCGAGACTGGTGAGGATAGCCGGTTCTTTGGCAAGTAAAGCAGCCAGAAGCACGGGACCAGTTGGGTTGCCACCCACAGCAGGATTCAAACCCAAGGGACTCGAGGAAGAAGGTTCGCGGCCATTTGCTTCAGCCACAATGTTCGAGGTTGGCGTGCCATCAGCAAAGACATCGTCGGGGGAACCAGTCTCGGGACCAGTGAGAGCCAGTTCTTTGGCCAGCAAAGCAGCCAGAAGCGCAGGACCAGTTGGGTTGCTACCCAAAACAAGGTTCAAACTCAAGGAGGATAATCCAATAAGAGGTATGCTATGCCCAGGAGTTAAAGGATTTGTAACAATTGAACCAATGTTTGGACTCGATGAGGAAGATTCAGCAGCGGGTATGCCATGCACAGTGAATAAAGCATCGGTGGCAGTGGGGGCGGCATTGACGGGATCCGGGACAGTGGTATCATGAGTGATGGTTGGTGGAGGGACCGTAGGGTTCACAGTGTCGATAAGAGGTGGCAATGTGGTCGGGGCAGTAGGAGCAGAGGTAGTAGGACCTGAAGTTGAATCAGACATCATAATGTCTGTGGAGCCCGATACCTGAGGACCCAATGTAGAGTTCGAGGATTCGTTGATGATTGGAGTGCTGCTGATACATCCCAAACCAATATGATGGACCGCTGGAGCTGGCAAGGGCTCCATGAATTCATCACCCATGTCTGCAATGTTCACTCCAACAGGGGTGTTATCCACCCAATCAGGGGCCTGGAAATTGTCCAGAGTTGTAGCTACCAGTGTGTCAAATTCGTGGTCAGTCATCATATCCCATGAAAGGGACTGAGAACTGTTCACCGCTGCATTTGGTAGTCACCCAGTTGCCCCGGAGTTGGAGGCACTGACGATAATGGATGTGTGTTCGAATCCCACGTTCGAGGCATAGATGATGACCTCGTCTGATGAGAACTTTCCTCCGACCGCACCTAGATTGAATCCATTGACAGGGAGTGAGAAGGGAAGCAGGCAGTTGTCACTGGTGATTCTGATATTGGCGTAGAAGGCGCATGTAATATAGAATGTGTACCAGACATAAAACCCGTAGGCATAAGATTAACGCCAGATGATGAAGGCATAAATGGCGTAGAGTCAACACTGCCTCCTAGTTTGAACGAAGAAGGAAGTGGGGCATTGGTCTGAGGCGTTGTAATCAAGGGTGTAGTGACAGCAGTCATGAGAATACCTGCATCCTGAGTTGGTGTTGTCGAAGGGTCACAAAGAGGTTCCGAGGGAGTCTGCAATATAGAGTTCCCACAAGACTCAGCACTGGTTGTAGTGGGTGGCGGGGTTAAGCTCAAATCCGAAGTCTCCATGCTCGAATCAGAAGTTCTCGTGCTCGTTGAATCAGCAGTCTCTGCAAATTCATACATGTCACTCATAGAGAGCGGGGTAGAAGACGATTTGTTATCAGCGACTATTGATGAATTATGTTAGGTTGAACAAGTTACAGATACAGATGAAGTAATGCAGACCTAATGCTACACTTGCAAAATTGAGGAAAGGACGAAGTATGCATTCGGTGTAGTCTGGGATTGCCCTGAAGAAGGGTTGGCTGTGTACATCTTTACCAACGTGAAAGCTAGATGAACAAATAAACAAATGAACATGAAAATGAAGATGATACTTACCCATAGCCCCAAATCTTATTATCATTATCCGGATCCATTCCAGCAGCAACAAACATAGTACAGAGACCGCCTAGCGTAGCAAGGCTGGTGGATATTTCGGCGAGGGTAGTGGGCAAAGCTCGCATAAAACTATGGTCATGTCGATGAGAACAGAATATGCACCATATGTTCCGAAAGAACTTCCAGAGTATGTTCCGCACCCGTCAATGGCTGAATCTCAGAATCAGTTTCATCCCCCAGAATCGTTTGGTCATTTCTTTTTGTGTTCTGTTCGGCAATGTACTCTTCAATCGCATCCATCTTTGACGGATCCAGCTGTGAAGCTTGGAATCCAGTGTTGATGTGCTGATTACGGATTGTCATCCTGTCTTTCTTCATAATGGCAGGGCCAAATGCAAGAATCACAGCATTGACCTTTTCTTTGCACTCCGATTTGTAGAAAAGTCGCGCATACACCTCGCGCTTTTTGAGGGAACGAACAGCTTTGACCTTTTGACTTGGTGAAGACCCGAGGTAGATCTTCAGCGCGTTGTGCACCTTGGAACGAGCTTTACGCGAAGTGTTGTTGATGGAGGTGTTATTGAAATAATGCTTTAGAGACTGTGGAACTATCAATTCAGCAGAAATAGAGACTAATAAGACATACACTTACTTGAAATTTCTTGTTGCTTGCCTTTCCAAGGGCAGCACGCAATTCAGAGTCCATCTCAGGATTGTCCTCGCCATCAAGAGGGAATTTCACAAAGAATGCGGCGCGAATTTGAGGCCAGAAGTCCGCCACCATCTTGCGATTTTGATGCTCCGTAAACAATGCCATCTGCTCCTCGGCCCACTCCTTTTTGTCCTTGGATAATGGCATAGCTATAGAGAAGGAGAATGATTGTTGGATTAACAGTTGAAAATAATAAGACAGTTGCCAGTTGGAAATAAAACACTGACTGAAGCCGAGATTAGCCGACTGACAAACTGTATAGTTAGATTAACACATAGTGCTACAAAATGATTAGCATCAATGATATTGAATCCCGGTCTTGATTTCTAGCCTGTATCAGTATGTAGTACTAAGACTTCTTGTTGTTTCCTCTAGATGTATCTCGAAACCCGAAACAAAATGTTCCAAGTCCCACAGTACTTTTCCTTTCTACACGCTAACGAGCTTGCCTCGTTTTTGTGTGAAAGAGAAAGGAAGGAATCTAATGGGCACTCCAACCAACCAATCTAATACACAATATGCGAGTTCACTGCTATCAAATTTATTTAATAGCAAGGGGTAGTGTTGGTGTCACAAAGCGGCAGCGGCGGAGTGACTAAGCGGAGCAGAGAGGCGGAGCGACTAAGCGGAGCAGAGACAGACTGGTCCCAAGATAATGACAGAGATATATTGAGTATCGTAGTCATAGGTAATAATAAGTAACACATACCTGGTCCCAAGATAATGACAGAGAGGTCAAGATAAGGGACCAGGCTGTGGGGGTTTGGCTATTTATACATAATCCGATCTGCG
>MU823980.1:0-12083 GCA_027921425.1 Lentinula novae-zelandiae | reverse complement strand
CTCCGGGGACTAACGGCGTAACGGCGGTGTTGTTAATAACTTCACCACTGGCTCACTCGACTTCCGCACTTAGACACTCTGTGACCTTTGGCACGGTTACACGGTGTGCATGATCTTAACAGAAGCAGGACGAGCAGGGGTAGAGGACATTGCAGTTATAGGAGTTTAACTCGTAAAACCGAGGTGGTGAAAGAAGGGAAAAGGAAGAATCTGACGGACTTCAACAAGAAAATTTTGGGGACCACGTGAAAGTCAGGTGACTTCCCAGGAAACGCGCCTACCCTTCGCGAGGGCGCGAAGGGGTTACAAGGGGGGGTAATGTCATGCCCTGGCTACAACCAGACCTGCCCCAGTACCAGCTATCACCTCCTATTGACCTCCACACCTCCCAAATACCACCACACACCTCCCTAACTATCACCATCCCCCTGTCATACCTACCCAAACGTCCCGACGTTCACCCCAATACGCATACAACACCCTCCTAATAGCCAGCCCCTTTAAGTACTAAATCTCAATTACCTCCCTCCCTAGATTAGCTGCCTCATGTTCCAGATGTTCTCTTGTTCACTTCCTGTATCTACTTAAGTAGCGCCACAACGTCCAGAAGCCACAGCTTGGTATATTTTGAACACACACCCTTTACATAGGTCCAGTCCCTGTCCCTTTGTACCTGCTAACTATACGGAATTCTCTCTACTCTCTGTTTCTCTATCTCTGTTTCTCTCTATTCTTGTCTACGGTTTCGACGATCGTCTACACGATCTAATATACGCTTTTACTTCACGTCTAAGCAACCCGAGTGAGTCTTCGAGCTCCCTCGAACAATACTAAAGCTCCCCAACGCCTAACGCTTTGGAGAGCCAACCTCCCCAATACCTCCTTGAGCTCCCCCATTGCTCCCCAAGCTTCGGGATCTCAATCTAGGTAACGTCGAAGCTACTTCTTACGTCGAATGACATATCGCTTCTCCGTTACGACCTCCCACACTCGAGGATGACCATCTTCGAGTTCAGTCCCCGGGCGTATACATCCTTAGGAGCTCACATGCTCTATACCTATTCTCTCTACGACCTATTCAATACTACGTTGACGTTCTAGCGAGTACAACTCCTCCTACGCAACGCTACTAGGTTCCGTACCTCCACCTCCGCTACCTACGCCTTAGGGACCTCCTTGGACCTTACAGGAACCTCTTCAAGGGTCACACCTCCCAACTCCAGCCATCACTAGGTCATTCCCGTCCTCGGTCGCGGTTTCCGTAGCTCCCTTCAAGCTCCAGCCTGCTCCTAGCACACTACAACATAAACTCATCATACCAAAAATCTACCCTAAGACCTATTCTGACCCAGGTCTTACACACGGAGGACCGCTTTGGTCCATTCTCCTCCATCCCTGCAGTGGCAGCAGTCCTCCTCTTTCCCTCAATTTTCGCTATTGTAGTTTTCCTCATCCCCCCAAGCTGCGGAAGCCCTTTGTTGTCCCTCTTTCCAGTTGGACCTGTTTTGGAACCTGTCAAGTCCATGCCTCGGGGCTCCATTCCGCTGTTCGGTATTCTGAAGATCTACCTCTTATTGTAATCTCATCCTTATTGTTCTTTCTCGCTACACATACCCTTTCACCCTAGTCTCCCCTTATTGTCTTTTACTTTACCCTGTAGGTACTGCACGTATAGCTCCTAGTAGTTGGTCTGGCGCTCCGCACCGCTGCGCCAATCCATAGATATAAATACTGCCTGTACGCTACTGTAGTTCCTCAGTTTAATTATTGACTTAGATTCCCTTTCTATCTCAGTCCATCTTTTAAGTCTTCAGGCTCACTACCTCAAAGCACTCTCTATAGCCTTAGGACTTATAAGTTCTCTGGCTCGCTCCTCGTCACTGGCGATACCGCCGCTTCGACTTGGCTGCTCCTAGTCTTTCTCCTCACTACTTCTGATCTCCAGGGACTAACAGCGTAACGGCGGTGTTGTAAATAACTCCACTACTGTCCCACTTGACTCCTGCTCTTAGACACCTGTGACCTCTGGCATGGTTACATGGTGTACATGATCTTAACACAAGGTCCCTGAGCTCGTGGAGCACTTGGGGAGCTCGAGGAGGTTTGAGGGAGGTTGGCTCACCAAACGATGGACGTTTGGGGAGCTTTAGTATTGGTTGAGGGAGCTCGAAGACTCACTTGGACTGCTTAGACGTGAGGTAAAAGTGTGTATTGGGTCGTTTAGATGACCTTAGGGACAAGATAGTAGTAGAGAAACAGAGATAAGGAAACAGAGAGTAAGAGAAATCCGTATAGTTAGCAGGTACAAAGGGACAGGGACTGGACCTATGCAAAAGGGTGTGTGTTCAAAATATACCAAGCTGGGGCTTGGGAACATTGTGAGACTACTTAAATAGGTACGGGAAGTGAACAAGGGAACATTGGAGAATCTGGGGAACATGAGGCGGTAATTGAGATTAAATTAATGGAGTTGGTGATAGGAAGGTCCCATACATGTGTCGGGGAATGCTTAACACGCGTCAGGGGAGCCTTCTTCTGGACGTTTGGATAATGGGGAGGGTTATAGAGCGGAGGAGACAGAGGAGGTCGTAGTGGAGGGTAATACAGGTGCACTTGGGGAGCTAGGATCCAAGAGGAATACGGGGTAGGGGATGACAGTATAACCCCTAGTAGTTAGACTGGCACTCTGCTCTAATGTGGCATTTGTAGCTATAAATACTCCTGTACTATACTGTAGCTCTTCAGTTTAATCATCAACTTAGATCACCCTCACTTGTGTCTCTCTGTCCTCTAAGTCTTCAGGCTCGTTGCCTTGAAGTACTCTCTACTCTGACCCGAGGACTTATAAGTTCTTTGGTTTGCTTCTTGTCATCGGTGTTACTGCTGCTCTGACTTGGTGTAAGACCTGGGTCAGAAATGGTCTTAAGGGTGGGTTTGATATGAGAGGTTTATGTTGTAGTGTGCTAGGAGGAAGCTGGAGCTCAAAGGGAGCTACGGGAACTGCGACCAAGGACAGGAATGACCTAAGAGTAGTTCGGATTGAGGGGAAGGACCCTTGAAGAGGTTCCTAATAGGTTCTGGGAGGTCCCTAGGACCTTTAATGGGGGAGTTACAGGTAACCAGAATATGGGGGTCATTGGGATGTTGTATACTACGGGTTGTAGTAGACAGGAATGTCAACGCAAGATCGTTATAGATCATAGCTGATGTAAGGTCTCCAATGGATAAGCTCCCAATGGAGTGTAAGCCCGGGAGGGAGGTCCCGGGATGTGGAGGTAGCGGCGGGCACCCAAGTAACGGAGAAGCAGTACATAGTTTGACATAGGGGATAGCTTTGACATTACCTAGGTCAAGGTCCCTGAGCTTGTGGAGCACTTGGGGAGCTTGAGGAGGTTTGAGGGAGGTTGGCTCACCAAAGTGATAGGTGTTGGGGGGTTTTAGTATTGGTTGAGAGAGCTCAAAGACTCACTTGGGTTGCTTAGACGTGAGGCAAAGGCATGTATTGGATCGTTTAGACAATTGTAGGACACGAAAGACAAGAGTAGAGAAACAGAGATAGAGAAATAGAGAGTAAAGAGAAAGCTGTATGGTTGGCAGGTACAAAGGGACACTATGTAAAGGGTGTGTGTTCAAAATATACCAATCTGGGGATGTTTGTGTTATGGGGGTACTTATATAGGTACAGGAAGTGAACAAGAGAGCATTAGGAGTCTTGACTGTCAAATCGGGTGTAATCTAGGTTCACATGTCTGTCAGATGGGGAGGCGTGTTGATGGAGGTCTTGGGCATGTCAAGGGAGGTTCCGCCAAGTCATGAAGGTTGTGATAGGGGGAGGTGATGGTTCCATGAAAAGATTTACCTTCTTGGGGAGGTACAGAGATGGTCCCGAGGCTAAGGGTGAGGGATTTGTGTGGTCTATGGTCGTGGAGCTGGTACTAGGCTGGCCTGGTTATGGTCAATGTATGACACATTAGGTCAAGATCCATTACTGCACTGACAGCCCACCAATAAGGTTGTCCTTGCAGGATCTGTAGACACCATGACTTCCTCAGTCCCACCCAATTCTAAAACACCCGCCGCCAGGGTAGACTGCTCCACGCTCCTACATGCACTTGATACCAGAGACCAAGCTCATGCCCACAACAGCAACAATAGTTGGTACAACTGCCAGTCTCAACCTTGCCCCAACGCCCTTCTCAACTCAATCCAAGAGCCACTCACTGTGAATGATATAACTTTCCTGCCAATTCCCCACCCCCGATTACTCCTATCATGTCAGCTCCTGTTCCGCCTGCCACACTGGCCCCACCTGCCTCTGCAGAGGATCTCATGACTCAGCTCATTAAACAAGCAGCCTACCTTGCTACAGCCATGGAGGAATGCTCATCCTCTAAATCCAGCATGAACAAACCCGAGGTATTCAAGGGTAAAGACAGTAATGAAGCACGTTGTTTCAGAGCTCAATTCCAGAACTGGGCATCAGAACAACCTGATCTCGCCAACAGTCAGGCAAAGCTTATCAAGTCGGCTTTGGGCTTCTTCACAGAAGGTGCTGGAGATTGGGCAACTCCCCATTTGCTACATTCTAATGCGGAGAATCCCCCTTTCGAAGGCAATTGGGAGAAGTTCCTCATAGAATTCAGCCAGCTATTTGAATCAATAGACCCAGGTATGAAAGCCTGTAACGTGATCCAATCCCTGAAGCAGGGTAAAGGGCAGACAGTAGTGGAATTTGCTCAAAAACTCCAGGACATTGGAAGTCAGACTGAGATGTCTGACATTGGCTTAAGGGAATGCTTCTACTCTGCCCTACTTCTGGAGATACAACAAAATCTGATCATGGCAAACATTGGTCAAGGAGTTGCTCGGACCCTAGAGGAGGCCATCACATGAGCTGTATCAGTGGATATCTACTTACATGACCCCATCCTGACTGGTCAAAACCTCGGACCTACCTGCTCCTATGCTACCCCTGCTGACCCTCACTCTATGGATATTGATGCCACCCACACCAGTAATGGGAATACCAGGGAGGCATTCCTGGCCTGCATGTGAGGATGATGCTTCTCAAGCAAAACTGCCCACACCGAGAAACCACCTGCCGTTACTGTGTCCCCTCAATCTGGAAGCAGTCTGCCAAAACAAGTTCATGGGACTCAGACGAGACTGAGGCTGATGCCAGCAGCCTCGGCACCAGCAGATATCAGCTACGGTGATATGCTGACTCTGGGCTATGCAAAAAATGCTAATGCAAGCTCTAACACTCACACCAACACCAACACAAACCATCATCAAACACTAAGTTCAAGGGGGTTTATCATTGAAAAAGCAAGATCACACTGCAACTCTACAAATATCTACATCATGTGGGTATAATGTTGAGGTTGAATAGTTTTTCTTCTCGAGATTCTATCAAACTCGGGCATGCTAAATCTTTCTGACTTTATCTGAACTGAACAAACCTCTGATTTTGTATGATACACTACAAGTACAATCCACAGAAAGAGTGTATACTACTCACAGCACTCTGACTGCTATTAATTCTGAAGCATAATAGTAATCTGTGACTCTGAACTTTCTTTCTGTCTTTCTTAAATTCTAACTTTTTCAAAGTGAAAGTTGACACTATATCATCTTTGTTTAAAGTGCACTTGTCACTATAGCCAGAAGCTACTAACCAACCAACCAAATCCTCTCAGAAGTGGGGGGGAAAGTGCTTGTTCTCATTTAGAGGCCAGCACCCTCCTTATATATCCTCAAAACAACCCTTAACAACTGATATCAATCATTGTAGCATGTGGATTTCTTGTAGCATGTGCTAATTTTGATGGAAATCATGCTGCATCTCGGAGTAGCATGTGGACCTGTTGTACCATGTGCTATCTTTGATGGGAATCATGCTGTATCTCAGAAGGCTTTCTGGATGAGGGACATATGCTAAATCAATTCTGATATTCTCGGAATTAACTCCAGAGGTCCGGAGTTTATCTTTTAATCTAATCTTTCAGCTTTATAGCAATGCCATACAAAGATGAAGCTCGGAACACTTTAATACTGCAGATATTGTCATAGTCCAAGTCAAACACAAGTGTGGGCTTTAGTATTAAAGCTTTATTACTTGGAATACAACTGTATTATGCTATGAAGACCCACTTAAGTATCATTCAGATGCAATCACTGTGTAGTTCTGTGTGTCTTCTCTGAATACAATGTACTGTTCAGTCTCAGCATCACTGATAGTACTTTACAGTTGAAAATGCATAATTACTGCATTATAGACTCAAATAAAAATGAGTCATATCAACGGGACCCGCACCATTCTCCCTGTTCCCAAATGAATCCGTCTAGATTGCTGCCTCAACCCCAACATCCGCTCTGGCTACTGTACCTGCTACTCCGAGCCCCCCTAACCAGGACTTTTCAAACCAGATTGGTCAAATAAGGGAATTACTTGATTGTGCTAATGTTATGTCCTCCTCATCCTCTGGCTTACAACAGGGTTTTTAAGGAGGGTATCCGCTTTGGCTGCACTGAGAGTACCCTGTAATCAGTTTGTTATGTTCACTACTTCTTCATATGACTCGCACCCATCATATACAATATCGTCAATCTGGGAATTAAACTCCATTTCCCCACATTTCTGAATTCATGCAAGACTAAGAGGAAGGAATCATAGTATAACAACTGCAGCCATGGTAGACTGTGGAGCTACTGCCCTGTTTCTAAACCAAGACTTTGCCACCCGGAACCGTGTAAGATGTGCACCCCTTCATAAACCAATCAACATTTTTAATATTGATGGAACACCTAACCGAGCTGGATGGATAACCCATTTTGCACGCCTAGCACTCACAGTGGATAATCAAGAGCAATGGATGGACTTCTTGATTACCAACTCAAGAGGTGAAGACATTATCCTTGGACTCCCCTAGCTATGGAAGGTAAATCCGGAGATCAATTAGGAGAAAGTACGACTTTCAGTAAAGCCCCCTCAAGTAGCTATAGAAAAAGTCCAAGACGAGGAGATCTCATACTTGCACCTAGCTGCTGCTAACACAGAAAGCCCAATCCCTGAACTCCCGAACCCAGAACCTCTAGCTGAACCCCCTCACATTGAGGTGCCACTGGAAGTGACCCTTGAAGAGAGTGAATCAGCCGTGGTGGAGGAACCTCCAATATACCGAATCCAAGCCAATTACAAAACTTGTTGGGCATGGGTCAAAGCAGGAATCCCAGAGGAACAGACTGAGGAAGTCTGGTGCGCCGCAGGATTCACTTATTCCCAACAGCTAGCAGAGGAAGCCAACCAATACAAGCCTGTTAAAACCTTTAAAGAAATGGTCCCTGAGCAGTACCATGATTTCAAGAAGGTTTTCTCAGAATCCGCCTCTGAACAATTACCTGTCCATCAACCCTGGGACCATGCAATCAATCTCTTGCCTGGGGCACTGGCAACCATGCGCACCAAGATCTACTCCATGTCTCTAAATGAGCAGGAAGAACTGGATTGCTTCCTGGAAGAGAATCTGCGGAAAGGCTACATCGTTCCCTCCAAATCACCCATCTTGTCTTCAGTCTTCTTTGTGAAGAAGAAGGATGGGCAACTCCATTCTGTACAGGACTACCGGAAACTGAATGAGTATACTGTGAAGAACCGCTACCCCCTCCCATTGGTTGCTGACATAATTAGCTGGCTCCAAGGGGCTCAATATTTTACCAAGTTCGATGTCCACTTGGGTTATAACAATGTTCAAATTAAGGAAGGTCATGAATGGAAAGGGGCCTTTGCAACCACACAAGGACTGTTTGAGCCTAAGGTTATGTTCTTTGGTCTCACCAACTCCCCTGCAATGGTCCCAAGCACTTATGAATGCTATATTTGCAGACCTCATTGCAGCTGGAAAAGTAGCAGTTTAGCTAGACAACATCCTCATCATGAGCAGTGATCTTCAGGAGCACCAACGAGTGGTACGGGAAGTACTGACCCGGTTGGAGAAGCATGATCTGCACCTATGACTGGGGAAGTGTGAATCTGAACAACAACAGATTGAATATCTAGGCCTTATTATATTGGAAGGGGAGGTGAGAATGGAACCAGTAAAGGTAGCTGCAGTCTGCAACTGGCCAGCCCCCACTAACCTTCGAGAGCTACGAGGGTTCCTTGGATTTGCTAACTTCTACCAGCGCTTTATCTGGAACTTTGCAAGGACAGCCAGGCCCCTGAACGACCTCACCCGGAAAGACACATCCTTCACCTAGATGGACACCCAGCAACAAGTGTTTGACACCCTCTGAGAGGCCTTCATTTCTGCACCCATCTTAGCCCTATGGACACTGGACAGACCAACCCAAACCAAGGTAGACGCTTCAGGCTTTGCTACCAGCAGTGCCCTCATGCAGAAGCAAGATGATGGCCAATGGCATCCTGTCGCCTTTAGATCAGCCTCAATGCAACTGTCAAGTCCATGCCTCAGTGCCCCGCCTCGCCGCTCAGGACTCCAAGATCTACCCTTTATTGTAATCTTCTCCTTATTGTTCTTTCTCACTACACAAACCCTTTCATCCTAGTTCCCTCTTATTGTCATATTCTCAACCCTGCAGGTACTACACATATATCTCCTAGTAGTTAGTCTGGCGCTCTGCCCCAATGCACCGATCCGTAGATATAAATACTGCCTGTACAATACTGTAGTTCCTCAGTTTAATTATCAACATAGATTATCCTCTACAACTTAAACTGTCCTCTCTAACTTAGATCATTAGATCTCCGTCTCTAGTCTTTAAGTCTCCAGGCTTGTCGCCTTGAAGTCTTCCTCACTGACAAGACCGTGCCTACAGGTCAATAACTATAGAGGTTCTGAGGTCGGATATGGGCCGGAAATGGCCCAGGTGTCATATGCTTGCAATTCACCCCATACGCTTCCCGGCCCGGCCCGGAGCGGCCGGACTTCGGAATAATCACCTTGTGACTTATTTATTATTCCGAGCTTTCATCGAGGTCTTCTGACTGTATTTGGGAGGTATATAAGCTAGAATACTTTGTACGTTGTAGTCAAGCTTGAAATCAAGTGCACCCCCTTATCCCACTCTTTAATATTTCTTTTACCTTTGCTTCTGAGCTGCTCCGGACTCCCGGATCACAGGAACACCATCTAGGCTGCTCATCTTGACACTATATCCTTGCCATTATATTCCTGGGGACACAACAGTGTATGAAGGGTGTTGCTAATAGCTTCACTGATGTCCCACTCCCAGTGTGTACTGCAGGCCAATACTCAGCTCCAGACCTCGGAGTTATCCCGGGCCATTTCCGGCCCTTATCTGACCTTAGAACCTCTATAGTAATTGACCTGTAGGCACAGTCTTGTCACCAGGATAACTCCGAGGTCCGGCACTGAGTATTGGTCTGTAGTACACACTGGGAGTGGGTCATCAGTGAAGCTATTAGCAACACCCTTCATACACTGTTGTGTCCCCAGGAATATAATGGCAAGGATATAGTGTCAAGATGAGCAGCCTAGATGGTGTTCCTGTGATCCGGGAGTCCGGAGCAGCTCAGAAGCAAAGGTAAAAGAGATATTAAAGAGTGGGATAAGGGGGTGCACTTGATTTCAAGCTTGACTACAACGTACAAAGTATTCTAGCTTATAAACACCCCAAATACAGTCACAAGGTCTCGATGAAAGCTTGGAATAATAAATAAATGGAATAGAAGTCACAAGGCTATTAATACAAAGTCCAGCCGGTCTGGGCCAGTCCAACCTGGCTGCTACTGGTTCTCCTCTTCTCTATTCTCAATCTCCAGGGACTAACAGCATAACGGCGGGGTTGTTAATAACTTCACTACTGTCCCATTCGACCCTCTGCACTTAGACACCCTGTGGCCTCTGGCATGGTTACATGGTGTACATGATCTGAACAGTATAATTAAACTTAATCCATTAACGTTGTACTGACATATTATTTTTTATGCCTCCAAAAACCCGAGCTCAATCTAGAGCTAATTCTGCAGAAAACACTTTCTTCACTACAGCCCAATCATTCACTCCTTTCTCCGAATCTGTCTCTGCCATCAGTCAACCACGTTGCCGTAATTGCGGTTTCGGTCCAGCCACTGTCCCTACTATGTCGACTCTTCCTGAAGCTATGGAAGAAGACCAACAATTTGAGTACAGTACTTTGTATACCGGTGATGGACAACCTGTCCAAGTTTTGACCCCTCGTTGTGGACAACCCCCCATGGTCGCCCCGACTTGGGGCCAGTCTATTGCTCGAATTGAGTCTCCTACACTTCAAGCCATAGCTTGTCGTACTGGAAAACAACCCCAATGTTGTGCTACTTCTAATTCTCCTTGTGATCCGCCTCCTCACTTTGATCTGGATGCTGGTGATCACGATGATCAAGACCCTCCTGTCGACCTCAATGATCTGGGCGCCGATAACAACCATGACGATCTGGATGATGACTCTGGCGGTTTACCACGTGGTGAGCCGGGTGAACCCATTGGTCCTGGTGGTCCCGGCGGTCCTGGTGGACCTAGCAGACCCCATACCCCAATCTCTCCTGACATCCCCAATGAGCAATGTGCCATGTTGGAACTACTCTTTGGCTTCAAGGGTTCTATCAAAACCCTAGGTACTGTATTAGCTGCTCTTAACTGACCTTCGGATAGCTCTGAATCCAAGAGCAAGGTCAAGGAGCCAGAAGTATTTGATGGTTCAGACCCCAAATTGACAACCATTATTGGAAGCACGAGGAAACTAAGAAGCATGAAGCTGGTAAGCCTTTCATGGCTTGGAACCCAAAGAAGGGTTCCTCGAACTTTAAAGCTGGTTACAACTCTCAGCCATCGGGCTCTTTGGCACCATTTATGCCAAAGCCCAAACCTTTCAACAGAGGTAAACCAAACAACACTGGTAAACCTCAGAAATCTTCGAACTCCGGCCAGTCCAGCGGTCAACACCCCGCTTTCAACCATCTCAGTGCTGATGGAAAAGTCCTCCCCTCCGAGAGGGAAAGAAGGATGAAGAACAATCTTTGTCTCTTCTGCAGTGGTAAGCATCAGATTGCTGACTGCAACAAGCAAAAGGCTCGGGAATCGAAGGGCCGTGCTGCCGAGGTTGAAGAAACCCCCGACACAACCACTGTGGTTGTGGAAGAGGATTCGGAAAACTAATCTGTAGCTCTTGTTCCCCGGTATGAAACAGGAGCTGTGTTGATCAGGTTCATACCTCACCTGGGGAGTTATATCTCAATGCGTCTGCTCTTTCTTCTATTGAATGATCTCTTGTAATATCATCAACTACTGAATTTCCATTATTCGATTCGGCCATGCCAGCTGAACCTATTTCTGCTCTTCTTAAATTTTCTCCTCTTGTTGATTCTGGTTCTACTGACTCTTTTATCAATACTCGTTATGTTTCACAAAATTCTTGAGCGTAACTGAGGGCTCCTCGTGGCCGTATTACCGGGGTTATGGACTTCAGGAACCTCGTTGTTTCTGGGCGATGAATGCTTCTGCCCCAGGAAACGTCCATCAGAACCACGGAGCTGCCCCTTCTGGTTGAATTGCTCCAAGGGGAGCTCCCCTGCACTTTCTGGTTCGCATTGGACCATATACGAGGTTCCCCGATTATCCGCGACCAGTCTGCGACAGAATTCTAAGGCCCTTTCTAGATTCGATCCAGAAAGTTCCTCCAACAGCATCAGAGTGTCTGATTCCACTAGTAAAGTCCGGTGTCGGGTCTCCTGCGAACACAGCATCGCTTCAGACTCCTCTGTCAAGCCCATGCCTCGGGCCTCCATCTCGCCGCTCGGTATACCGAAGATCCACTGTTTATTGTAATCTCTTCTTATTGTTCTTTCTCGCTACACATACCCTTACGTTCTAGTCTCTCCTTATTGTCTTTTACTTTACCCTGCAGGACTACACGTATAACTCCTAGTAGTTAGTCTGGCGCTCCGCACCATTGCGCCGTTCCGTAGATATAAATACTGCCTGTATGCTACTGTAGTTCCTCAGTTTAATTATCAACTTAGATCTCCCTTCCCAACTTAGCTCCTCTCTAAGTCTTCAGGCTCA
>MU823979.1:0-12128 GCA_027921425.1 Lentinula novae-zelandiae | reverse complement strand
AGAGTAGTGGAGGCTGGACTCTGCTGTAGTGCGACAGCCAAGCGTAGGGTTGTAGCAGGGAAAGAAAATCAGGGCTGCTTACAAAAGGTTCAGAAAAGGTTTACATGATTGCCTTATAGGGCAAAAGCGATGCGTCGGACTGGACAAAGATAACTTTAAAAGGAAATTTTGCACGGGCGCTTGAGGTTATGTATGTTCAATGACCATTGCAAGCAAGGTGAAAGGTTGTCGTTAGCTTTCGAAGGTGTGCTACAGGATATCAATCTCGAATCTACAGATAACTACGGTCTCTAAATCACTCCTAATCGCCTCCATCTATCGATTTCTTGGCCAAAAAGTACAGTAACATACTTGCAAAACTGGTTGTTCAGCGAAATATAGCGGTCAAGCATTAAATAATCGTACTACAACATCTTGAGATATGTAATGGTTACGGCTTCATCCAGTATAGTAAGGTGACGTAACTCGTTCAAGAGATGCGCGCCTTCTTGACCTCCCTTCGCAAATCAACCGTCCCAGGCGACGAGGCTCGTGTCTGTGTAGCCGATGAAGGAGGTGACGATTCTGACCGGTTGAGATTTGCAGGCTCATTCTCAAACCGTCTTTCTAATTCAGAAAGCCACTCTCCACCTTCCGCGCCCGAGAATAACCAAACATGGCTGAAAACCATTCGATGTTTTGTAAGTTGTGACCTGGTAATTATTGAGCTTGAACAAAGACGTACCTATGGTCTACTCTTCGAGGTTCCTGCCGCCTTTCTTCTACCTCCTCATTTAATCCAGATGATGGCCGCTTTTTGATATTTCCTCGCGGAGGCTGCATCCGTCCGGCGAAGGGTGACGGAGACGACGAGGTTGAGGATGTCGGTGGCGGTAGGTCCCAACCAAGTTCAGTACATATATATGTTACAATATCGTCGGCGTTTCCCAAGAGGATGATCTACTTGAGGATCAACGACAAGCTTTAGCAAGATAAACTGGCTTACATCGGGATTGATATGTCTGATGGGAGTCTTGTTAATCAAAATCTACACGAGGAGGTTTGGCGGGGCATATGAGAAAAAATCGAAGGTCGGTTTACCTGAGGAACGGAGTGTGGGAGATGCGCTTTTTGGTGCAAATATTAGTAAAGACAATAACCACAAGATTGAGGACATTGCACTCACACAGGATGTCCGCAACAGGCGCGACCTTCAGAGAGGTACCGATGACGAGCAACAAGTCCACATTGTCCCGATCTTCTTCGAGCGAGCGGTCAAAATCGTCTGTCAACTTTTCGCCGAAGAACGTAATATCAGGCTAGAAAAGCGGGTCAATCGCATCTCTTCACAATGCCTGAAAGTACTCACCTTCATGATCCCTGGAGGATACGTCGGAGCGTCACTTTCGTCTTCACAATCACTATCCCATTCCCCCTTAGCCTTTTTCTTGCTTATTTTCTTGCCGTTTTTCGGCGTCGACGACGACGACGATGACGGAGGATTACATACAGGACACAACGGTACCTTCCGACGCATGATGTCCGACTCTATCTCGGATCCAGGTACTCGTCTACAACAGAGTAAACAGGTAGCGGTAGCGAAAGAGCCGTGACATTGAAGAACCCGTTTTACGCCAGCCACAGTTTCCAATGTGTCTATGTTTTGTGTATAATTCTGGAGATTGTCAGTCTATTGGCGTTGACAGGTGAGAGCAAAGGCCTTACACGAAGGAGCTGGTCAAATTATTGGTCAAACTGCTGACAGTGATGCATCCAAAAACTTACCTGGCCTTTGTCTTCGATAAGTTTAATAAATCGATGGCAGGATGAAGGTACAAAATTCGAAGGGAATATTTGACTATTGTGAAGTATGAGATAAGTAGAATATATGTTTAATTGGGGTGCCCATACCTAGCAAATGAACTGGACACGCGTAGACATTCATTCAACACTTTGCGCCTCACAACGGCCTTTTGATATCATACTTACTAGAATACTGAATCAAAAGTGAGCAACAGAGAAAAGATTCTTCAGTCTGGATATCCTCACCTGATGGATTTTCACGGAAATAATTTATATCGAACCTATACACATGCCGAAGTGTTACACCCGGGAGCCAACTCGTACAAGCAAGAAAGATACACGCACATCTGTTGAGGATCATCCAACTCATAATCGCCCAATTGAGCATATAACCCATTACGGGATCTAAAATCCGGTATGCCACAAGATACGCCTAAAAGTAATTGTTTAAGGGTTTGCCTTCGAATGGTATGTATGTACACACTTATACCAGCGCCTGTCAGTATTAACATTCGTTTGCTGTTCCGTATTAGGTTGACGGCATCTGAGATTGTGTTGTACTCAGACAACTTCTCTCGCAATCGCAGTCTACCAAGTACACGGCCGAAGCTTAAGGAAAATTTGGTGAAAGAAAAGAAAATGACGAACTCTTTCCACATCGCTACGCGAAGGAAGTAATATAGGGTAGGATTACTTCTGTTCTGGAGTTCCGGACACTAGTATAGCATTGACAGTCAGTGAATGAAACGAGTATTGATAGCAGTAAATCAGCATACTAGCTTAATCCCGAAAGCCAGGAGCAATGTTGGGATCGGTATTGCACGATTTATCGCGTATTTGCGTACAAAATGTCCCATTCCTTCGATTCAAATGAGACGAAATCGCGAAGATAGGTGACAGTCAAACCTCGCTCTTTCAAAAAGCTGATCATCTCCTTACGTTCCTCCTTTGTCCAAGTTTCTATCTGCACAGTAAGCTACAGGCTTGTGGGATGAGATAATGAATACCTGCACCATCATGTGCATTCGTGAACAGCGCGGAGATGTCGAGTTCCACATCGTTATGTTCTTGGCCAGGTAACCATTCATCGTCGTCGTCCTCTACATCTGGCGTTGGTTCCGAATCTACAACGTTTGTCGTTTGTCTATCCGCAATCAGCTGGAGCAATTCTTGTATCGTTTCCGGACCGACTTCCACGTCTTCTGCAGCATCCAGGAAAGCATTGACTTGAAGAATAAGGAGATCCATCGAAGATGCGGTGCTTGGTCCGGATATCGGTTGAGGGAGAGGAGGGTTGAGCTCATGAGTGTGTACAATGTATGGAGTTGAACTGTTCATTAAGGATTCGAAAGGGTTTAAGGAAGACCTCGTGGTTTGAAGTAAGGAGTAAATTCTGTACACATAATCAACAGGCGCTTGTCACCATGTACTTCTAGTTTCCATTAGGCGTGTTACAACTTACATTTGCTTCAACGCCTAGTTTCGGTTTTTTTTACCAGCCGTTGGTTATCCCGACCCCGCGAAAGGGAGTTCGAACATTGCGATTCCGGTTGCAGCATAGCCCACAGGCAATGTACATATACATTAATTTGGCGATGATATCGGCGCAGGCCGTGCTCGCATCACTGATCAAAAAAAAAGTTCCCAAGTATTTTTAGAATCGGAACGAAATTGGAAACTCTTTTCCAGTCCCGTCTCTCATCTCGCAGTGCAGGCCACGTCCCCAAAGAGAATTTGTTGAAGAATACCCCTGCTGGCCAGGTCGTGTCCTTCTCAATCGTGCAAAATCAGCAATCCGATACTTTTCATCATCTCCCCCTCGATTCGTACAGCTTATTACAATGGCCAAGTCCACTGGATTAGTTCGTCTAGCTTTAAGCGTGATGCTAGCGATGACACTCTTGACGGTCTGTCTTTCAATGCCGATGTGAGTTCTCATTTGGCATTATAAGGTCGCTTTTCTTATCGTTTTGTTCTTCGTAGTGGTATGTCAAAACTTTCATCTCCCTCGGACGAGGATTCGGCCCTGTGAGCGGAGCTTTTATTTTATCTTATCTTCATTCCTCATTCACCGCAAATTTCTAATAGCAGCAGTACCTCTGCCGCTGATGGAGGTGCTCCTACGTCTGCCACGTCTGCACTGTGAGTACCGTTTTCTAATTGCTCTCTTTTCGCCATGCGCTCACACACGCGAATAGCAGCCCTGCGGTTTATCCAACGCCAACGTAAGTACTGGGTCCTTTTTGTGACTTTCTGCAATGCCTCACTATCTCCCTGCAGCGCTGGTCTAGCCGACTCCAAGTAAGATACTTTCCAAATCTCTAGAAGTTTCGTACTGATTTGTTTATTCTAGTTCTGCTACGGCCTCTACCAATGCTTCTGCTTCTGCTGGCGCAGATAACGGCTCCACCTCGGCATCTGCTTCCTCCTCCTCAGAGGCCGATACGAGCTCAGCATCTTCCAGTGCTTCCTCCTCTTCAAGCTCTGCTTCTGCGTCTGCCAGCGCCTCCTCATCAGGCGATGTTGACTCTGTTTCAGCGTCCGCTAGCGCTTCCTCAGACAATAATGATAATGGAAATAGCACTGCCGCGGCGTCTGCCAGTACTTCCTCGACTGTAGGTGCTGAAACTAGCTCCTCGGCTGCTTCGGCGTCTGTCAAAAGTTTGTCGTCTGCCGATTCCGATAGTAACTCAACTTCGAAGTGAGTTGAAGCTTAACTGCCTTCCTCATCCACATTCTTATCTTCCATGTAGCGCGGCAACGGGTAGTGCCTCTCCGGACTCGTCATCGTCATCCTCATTGTCGTCATCTTCATCGCCTTCCTTTGCTGCATCCCCTGCAACCCAAAATCACGACGGTGTGCCTCCTCTCATGCAACCACTTGCCCAGGCTACCAAATCAGAGAACAAGACCATATCTGATCACCAGCGCTGGCCTTCTGCAGTCGCAGCAGCTACTATTGATGGTGTAGTGTTCCCTCAGACAAGCAGGCATCCCAGGGTTCGAGCGGGTCAGCTTTCGTTCATGATTGGGCAGAAGTGTAAAGAAATGAAGGAGAACGGATATTGGAGCAATGTTGGTGATGGACTACAGAAGAGTTTCACTGTGGTACCTCTGATCCTTGAGGCCATGGTGAAGACGGCCAGGAACTGAAGTGCTGGTGACTACTAGTATTGTGTTTAAAGTGTATGTAGTTCGAGGCTTGATAGATGATCGTTGGTCAATGTTGATCTCTCCTGTGAGCTAAACTTTGTTGTATGTATGTAGTACAACCTCAAAGCCCGATACGGGTAGAGCTGGTAGAGATCAGCCTTCGTCATCAACCGACATCGACTACAGGCTGGGAACATATGTATGTACCATATTTCTTTTTCTCTTTGGAAATAGAGGCAGACCAGTCCACGACAGCAAGAGGTTGGAGTATATAGCATACGCATGTTTATTGAGAGGCATGAATGCATGGAGACTATGTAAAAGTTACAAGATTACGCTATAGTTACAGTGTGGTATCGAACAAATCAAGAGAAAACAAAATGGCGATAGAAAACCCATTAAGAGCGCTCGCCCCTCAATCTACGGGCCAAAGCAAGATCCTTGGGCTGGATAGTAACACGCTTGGCGTGGATGGCGGCAAGATTGGTGTCTTCAAACAGCGAGACGAGGTAAGCCTCGGCAGCCTCCTGGAGAGCCATAACTGCTGAGGATTGGAAACGAAGGTCGGTCTGGAACATAATAAGAAAAGGGAAAAGTAAAGAAAACAAAGCCACGTACCTTGAAATCCTGAGCAATTTCACGAACAAGTCTTTGGAAGGGAAGCTTGCGGATAAGCAGCTCGGTGGATTTTTGGTAACGTCTAATTTCACGAAGAGCGACAGTTCCAGGCCTGAATCGATGAGGCTTCTTCACACCACCAGCTGCAGTCTACAAACAAACAGGTTAAGGAAGAATGAAGAATGAGAAGCAAGAGCCAAGCGGTACTCACAGCAGTCTTTCGTGCAGCAGACGACTTTGTGGCCGATTTTGAAGCTAATTGTTTACGAGGAGCCTTTCCTGAAAGCCCATTGTTAAAAGGCGGGAATAGAATGACGGCGAGGGAAGTCGCATACCTCCAGTAGATTTACGAGCAGTCTGTTTGGTACGGGCCATGGCGAGTTGTATAAAAAAGTGTTGAGTGGTGAATGTGGTGTGGTGTGGTAGTGGAAGTTGAGGATAATGCGGAGTCCAAAACTTCCTCTATTTATACAAACGCGACGCGCTGTCCTGCACGTGATCGAGAGCGCGTTGATACCGTTCAACAAATGATGTACGCACAGCCACCAGTCGGACCTTTATAACTCATTTCGGGTCCCTTTCCGCTCCTCCCACAATCGACTCTTTCGTCGCTACTCTATCTGCCTCTCAACTTTCTTCCTCTAATTCTCAGTAACTCATAATGTCTGGTCGTGGTAAAGGTGGAAAGGTGAGGCGTTACGGGAAATTGTACTTGAACCTTTTCTCACTGTCTAAATTTGCCAGGGACTTGGAAAGGGAGGAGCCAAGCGTCACCGTAAAATTCTACGTGACAACATTCAGGGTGTGTCTGCTTCTTCGTCCCATGGTGATCATCTTCTCATTGCAGCTGCCGTTGTCCAGGTATAACAAAGCCCGCTATTCGTCGTTTGGCACGTCGTGGAGGTGTTAAACGTATTTCTGGTCTTATCTACGAAGAGACTCGTGGTGTTCTTAAAATCTTCCTCGAAAATGTATGTCTTGTTTGCTTTTGTGCTTTCCGTCTTCCTCATCCAGCTATCTTCTCAGGTCATTCGGGATTCTGTAACATACACAGAACATGCGAAACGGAAGACGGTCACTGCTCTCGATGTTGTCTATGCTCTTAAGCGTTCAGGGCGTACACTATATGGTTTCGGTGCATAGAAGTGCATAGGATTTGTTTGAGCTGTATTCTTCACTCGCCGTTGTATTAGTATAATGTATTTGCTGTACCATCACCGTCAGTTTTCTTGGATCACCACGGATTGAACTCTCACTATCCCCAGACGGTCAGACCGGACCCCCAAGGGGATTTTTGAGCTCTAATTTGGGCAGCATCTGGACATTTTCTGAGAAAGTTTTCCAGATACTTTGGTATGTATTACACGGGTCTCCAGACTTCCAAACTCATGTTCGAAATGGGGAGTGTATAGATGTAGACCCCAAATTTTTGGTGTGTCTGGTCCATGCAGTGGCACGGTCGTTTCGTATCATGTCTGGGGACTTCGGTCAGGTTCATAATGACATACATAGTGCTTTGGGGGGGTCCCCCAATACGAGATTGGTGGCTCGCGTGCCCTTTTGAGAGCTTCACAACACTAATTGACACCTTAACGTGTGCCTATGTACATATGCCCGAAGCATTCAAAGTGTTTGGTCGAGACTGATCAAGATTGTGACATAGAAATCCAATACTTGTGAGTGCGGTCGAAAAGACCATGGTGAGAGACTTCATTTCATGTCCTTGCTAAATCCAACTACCTGCCAACGGAAATTCAGCGGACATACACAATGAATAGATTCATCCAATTCTCAGAGCTTCAATTCTGGCCGTGGCTCGAACAACTCGAATTCAAGTGATATCAACGGTCACGATGGACTTGAAATGAGCTGTGGCTGTGCAATCAAGCGCTGAGCGCTAGACACCAACTGCTCGGCGCTATTGAACTGAAATTCTAAAATGGATACCAAACATATCGAGCTCGTTCCACCTCTGGTCGAAGCCGGTAAATCTTCCGACTTAGCCCAGTCGGGGCATATGGTCTCCGCATCATTCTCCCCGTCCAATAACTCTCTAGCATTACATCTCGTTCCCTTGAACTTGACTGGATCGAAGACCTCCACTGCCGAGCAGCCAGAAGCGGTTTATCTTGCAGGATGCGATGATGTCCCTTCGTCAGAGAGACGTTTGGTATGATATACTTTGCTCCCACTTACGAGATAGAACCGGTCTCAGCAAGCAATGCTATAGTTCATCGCCGACACCGTAGTTATATTCTCAATGTTCAAAAGCATGTTGAAAGACGCGCAGTCAAGAGATCCAACCTGGTTCGCGATCCACAGCTTCTCCGACGACCTTCTAACAACAATTTCAGGCTCCAGACGCGCCAAGCTTTGGAGATTATTCGAAAATTAAGTGTCGACTACGTCAACTTCATTAAAGAATGTTGGATCCATGCCTCTGTGTGTCTTCAAATTTTTCCTCTTGACGAGCAGTTTCTGAACTCTGATTCCAGCAACCTATATCTCGCCCGGAGCCTCTTCAGTTCAGCGTAGAGCACTATCGAAGTCTCTATTCAATATTCTCCTTGTTCGTGGTCCTTTTTGTCCCTGAACCTGGTTACGAGGACGCTCCTGTCGGTGAAGAATTGATGGAGTGGCTTAACATACATTTTATTGAGCCATCTACGGAAGAAGGCGACCAGCTCAGCTCCCTGGATCATCCATGGGAAGACGAAAATTTCTGGTCATATCTCACTAGGTAAATTTCGGAATATCAATGAACCACGGTCGAAGCTCACATGTCACAGGTCTACTATTCGAGGATTTTCGAAAGCCTCATTATTCTTCTTGAATATCCTGCTACAACATCCTTCGGAGGATCTGCAAGAACTCGTAAAAATTCTCATACCCCTGGTCGAATCTCATCCACGGCTACCACAATTCTCTGCTGAACGGGACTTTGCATATGCATCCCGGAAATGGAAAGACAAGGTCAAAGCTTTGCGAGTGGAGATGGATCGATTCTTGGATGAATCTTACGATTGGTGGGATCCCTTGAGTGATCTCGTTGGCATCCTAGAGGGCCGCGGGGATGTGATAGAAAGGGTTTGTGAGGAACTTGGTGCGGACTGGAAGGAAGTCTGTGCTGCTTGGGGCATCTTTGTGGATACTAGGCTAAGAAGGCAGGATCTACCGTATGTGTCCCCTCTTGTCATCTTATTGTTAAATGTCATCACTCCATTCAGGGATGTGGTTGCAGACGTCATAGAAACTATGCCTCCAGACCCTACAAACCTAGAGGACATGATACTCTCCTCTCTCTTCTCTGGCCATGCTAAGCAGGTCTTGAAGCATGCCTCGGATTTTGACTTGTGGCTCTCCGCTCATTTGGCGGATATCATGGAGCCCTTGGGATTGCTGGATGCCGAATTAGATTTCGAGTACCATTGTCGCTCTTACTCAATTTGTCTCTTGTTGATTATCCTTTGAGCTAGGTCAGGAGTTACTAAACGCGATGAATACGTGCTGGCGTATGCCGAATACCTCCGTTCAGACTCAACTCTGTGGCGTATTACCATTGCCTACCTTTACTCTTGCGGTAGGGTAGGTGAGGAGCAAGCGGATGAAGTGCTGATGCGGGTTCCGCTGTCTTTGAACGCCGCGACCCTAGACGGATCGCTTACTCCAAGCGACACGATGGCTGAGGTCGTGAAAGATATCAGCGCGATATGTAGGGAACATAGTCGCGAATCAGTGCGACGAGCAGTCTGCAAGGTCTTTCTTTGTCTCTTGGGCTTGCTGAATGGAATTCATGTCCCTTTTGTCTTAGATTGCTTCGACGATGTTGGTGCGTTCTCGAGATTACGGGATGGCCGTATCATACTCTACATCTGCTGAAGATTGGACTGGGTTGGGCCGGGTGATTGACGCAGTTCTCGATGAATACATCCAAAATGGTTGGTGATTTCTTCGAACGACAAAACCAATATTGCATTGTTTGCTGACCTTTTTAATTCATTACAGGCCCGGTTGTCTTTGCCGGCTATGCTTCTAAAATTGCTCCATCGATGGATGAGATACAATCGAACTCGCGCACGAATCAAATATTCGCCCATCGTTTGATGTTCACTGTTAGATATTCACAGATGCATGAAACGAGGCTTGAGCGGGATTATCCTAATGCTGCATTAGATCTTCTCGCTCTCCTCCGTGACGAAATTGCACCTAGATCCTGGTGGCCGATACTCTTGTGTGATGCAGTCGAGTTCATGCAATACGGTATGCTTAAGCTTATTTCCATGTAGTTGCAAAAATATTGATATCTCGTTTTTGAATTCAAGAGCCAAAGCTTCTATTCTCTTCTAGTGACGCCATAGAACTACTTCGAAAATTGGAAGAAATTTCTATTCGTAGTTCTCAAGGCTCTGGCGATGACTACCTAACGGTCCTCATCCGAACCATCAAAGGTGGAGGTGAGAAAGAGGCATTAGAGCGACTAAAACAAGTGCGCCTGGCTATTGCGCGTTATTTTGCACGATGCACTGTGGGCCATGGATGAAGCTTTGAAGGTCTGGATTCGGATCCTGTATGTCTGTTGCACTCACCAAATTAATGATATGTGCCTGTCACATTATTTACGTGGCACATACCGCGTTATATCCCTCCTACGACTTCCCATGTCGTATCGATGCGATCGCTTAGTCTCCTAGTAGTCGCCAGAACTTTCGAGTTTCAAACTTCATCCAAGGTCTGAGTGTTGCGTTGTGTAGTGTATTTCGGAATATATATAAAGACTCATGAAGAACAGATGCCCACAAGAGCGGAGTCATTAACCGTCCCTCGTTCACTCCCCGAAAATGTGCTACTTGTTGAAATTGACGAACGAATTTGATTGTGGGCACCGTTCTGTATTCAGACGCGATCGGGTATATTCCTCTTCTCTGCCATGTCTATGTCATTCTGATAACCGATATCCATCGATGCAATATCCCCAGATTGACTGCAACTCGACTACCTGCAGTCTGAGTGCATCCCATAAATTGGATTGTATCGAATGCACTTCTACTTGTCGCCAAAGGTAAGGCTCCAACGATGTCAGACCTCCATTGCTAGCTCTAACTAAGCCACTCAGTTTAATGCAAGATCAAACGTGGATCTCGGGAAGACTATGTTGCCCTTGTGAAATTTGCCTTTCTAAATAATTAGGCTATAGCATCAGCAAGTTCCGATCCGTGTAATTGGTATAATTCTATACACTTTTGGGCTGGTATAATTCAAAATGAGGACACGTACGGAGAATAGATTATGCTTAGATATGCAATATTTATACCGAGGTATAAATAGGAAATCTAGTGCTTTATAACAAATTATACCATTTTATACCTGCTCTATGCGCAGCATTATGATGAATTATACTGACCATTATGTATCTGTTTATCTTCATTGTCATTATTATTGCTCAGTGCACAATAGGAAAAGTGGTAATGAAATAAAATCATCATTGAGTGATACAATAACATAGGCATTAGCTAAACTACATTCTATGTGGTCTACAGCTACACATGTCAATCCCTCACCAAATAAAGGAAGGAATCTGTCTTACACTGATAAGAAATGCCAACCTGAACACCTGTAAGAAAGAACAGAATGACAATCGAGTGATGAAAAGCAAAGAATAATGTATCCATAACATACCTCATGTTTATGTTCCTACTGCCTGTTAGCACCATGCCTCGGTGCATTGCTCCAGTGCTTGGCCTTCCAAGATTTTGTTGGAGTTCATTGTTTGGTCTGCCCAGAAGTTATAGGTACATGTAAGACCTGGGTCAGAATTGGTCTTAGGGTAGGCTTTGGTATAAGAGATTTATGTTGTAGCGTGCTAGGAGCAAGCTGGAGCTCAAAGGGAGCTACGGGAACCGCGACTGAGGACAGGAATGACCTACGAGTAGTTTGGATTGAAAGGGTTGACCTTCGAAGAGGTTCCTAGGAGGTCCTGGGAGGTCCCTAGGACGTTAACGGGGCTAGAGGTTACTAGGAGCTAGGGAACATCGGACGGTTATGTAGTACGAGTTGTAGTAGATAAGATCGACAGCACAGGATTGTTATAGATCGTAGCTGAAGTGAGCATGAGAGCTCCTGATGAAGTGTAAGCCCGGGAGGGAGGTCCCGGGAAGTGGAGGTAGGGGCGGACGTCCGCAAGCATTGGAGGTAGTAATGGAGAAGCGGTACGTAGTTCAACATAGGGGGTAGCTTCAACATTACCTAGATCAAGGTCCCTGAGCTTGTGGAGCGCTTGGGGAGCTTGAGGAGGTTTGGGGGAGGTTGGCTCACCAAGACAATAGACGTTTGGGGAGCTTTAATATTGGTCAAGGGAGTTCGAAGACTCACTTGGATTGCTTAGACGTGAGGTAAAAGCGTGTATTGGATTGTTTAGACGACTGTAGAGACGAGATAGTAGTAGAGAAACAGAGATAAAGAGACAGAGAGTAAGAGAAATCCGTATAGTTAGCAGGTACAAAGGGACAGGGACTGGACCTATGCAAAAGGGTGTGTGTTCAAAATATACCAAGCTGCCGCTTGGGAACGTTGTGAGA
>MU823977.1:0-12210 GCA_027921425.1 Lentinula novae-zelandiae | reverse complement strand
GGGGGGGTCGTGAGAATCGTGTACCCGATCCGAATCTCACTCACCTCTTGTTGCAAGACGTTGACTGCGCATTAACAGCTTTTCAAGCCCGTGAGTCCCTACTAGCATTTAGAGATTCCACGAATAATTTGAGATTGAAGGGCTCTGAAGGGTTTGTAGGGTAGGAATCAACGCATTCACTTCGTACTGACCACAAATTTATTTGGTTTATTGAGTATTCCATACTTATCCGGATGCAAGTAGATATATGAGCAAAGACTTAGAGACTAAAATGATTGTAGCTAAGGAAAAGATAAAACTGAAAAAGAGCAACGACGAAATGCTAAAGGGACTACCGAAATACTGAAATTTATAGAGATTGAATGAGGTAGCGGGGATTACTATAATAAATCTACGTGATTATTGTACGGGCCCAAAGTTGATGTAGACCTGGTACTCGCAGCTCGACCAAGGGCAGAAGACTTGTTACCGTAATAACTGGAAGAAGATTGACGAGGGAATGCGACACTGCCTTGGCTGAGTTCTTTGGAGTGTCCAGCAATAACAGAACGAGTATGAGGAGTTGGAATTGTTTGCGGAACAGATGGGAATGAATCAAAAAAGTCTTTATCAAGTAGCGGCGAGCGCATTGAGGAGTCGTTCGAAGTTGTTGATATCCAAGAAGTACGGGTGGATAGTGAAGGTCGTCCTCCATTCTGAGGCGGGGTACTTGGGGGATGAAGAGAGTCGAAACTGGTTTCAGGCATGATGAGATCATGCAATGATGGTGAAGGAGGAAGGACACATGGTAATTCAGGAATCATATTCTGTGAAGGGTCTACAAGAAGAAAATTATCATTCCCCTCTTTCAAGAAAAAATTACGATCTCACCGGAATCCAACGAGCTCATGGTACTAGCGCCCGACTTCTTCCTTCCACGGAACATTTTACCCGCAAATGACGTCGCTCTACTAACACTTCCCTGATTCTTTTTCGGGGACACTGATGGCCAGGGGACATTAATCACTGATCCCGGTCGATGTCCAGACTGTGTTCTGGACCTGGTTTGAAACAAAGGCCCCGCGCCAGTGAAGCCTGGGCTATTATTCGGAGGGGTAAGAACCGCAACAGAGTCCTCAGATGAGATTTCGGAAGACATTGAGACGCTGTGACGCTGAGACGCACCCTGCGAACGTGTACTTGTGAACCTTCGGAAACTGGAAAGATACTTTGCCGATGGAGACTTGGGTGGTGGAGTTGGAGGTATATCATCCGAGTATACTTTATTGTTATTACTGGCCACTGATGGAATGTTGGGTACGGGTGGGATAGTTGATAATGAGGGTTGAGAAGAAGACGTGAGATACATGGATTTCGACCGGTTTGGTGCGGCGGAAGATTCTTTACTAGATCTAGGCGGTGCGGGACCGAGTCCCAAATCTGACTCGTCTTCCTTTCGATTAGCAGATTTGCTCCTCGCAAGGGAATTGCGCAAAGAGAAAGAAGGTTTTCTTCTCGAATCTGAACTACCACGGCCTTTCATACTCTTTGTCGAGGGACGTCTTCTCAACAAATCCTTGTACCTTTCCTGATCCTCAGCCTCCTTAGCCTGGCGCTCTTCCACACCCATACTAGGACGGGGAGGCGCAGACGTTGCACCATTGTGTATCGGATTCGTAATGACAGACTCATCAGGATACTCTCCATTCATCAACTTCTGCTCCAAAATGGCAGACTGTGCCACCAACGAGAGGAGATCTCCAAATCCAGGACTCATAGGGTCTTCTAACGTCGGAGGACGACCGTCACGGCGCTGAGGGGTGGAGGCGTTGACACGAGGGAAAGTTGCTGAATATGAAGCGGGATCATCGCGCGTCTTCCCGCGTACAACTGCGTTGAACGTATTATTTGTTTTACTTCCCTCGAATGCTGGGTTAAAATCAGAGTCGGTATGAGACGAGGAGAAACTGCGTGGATGAGCCATCTTAGGAACGGGCCGCTGTGACGGATCGCCGACGACCACTGTCCCAAATTCAACGCCTGGAGGGCTGATGGTGTCTGACCAAGCTGAAGGAACGGCAGTCTTCGGCCGTTGAGGTTCTAGTTCGGGGCTTGGTTGAACATCAAGAGACATCGGGGCAGGCCTATTCGATGTTCTGCCAACAGTGACTGTGTCAGATCTTATTCGAGTGTCAGACTGGGCAGAAGGGACGATATCCTCAATGTGTTGGGGTTCTGCGATGGGAGCATTGGGCTGAGCAGTGGCTTCAGCCTCGACGTTCGGGGATCGAATCCCTGGAAGGAACATCGGTACTCCTCGGCTCGTAAGAGGGGAGATTTTATGAGCCAAGGTAAGATGACCGGGACTGTCAGTGTAACTAGAGCGAGGAGAAGGATCGTCAATGTTTCGAGCTAGGAAGGAGTCACGGATGACAGGAGGAGAAGGGATAGACAATGGAGGAAGTAGTCTGGCTTCCTTTGTATTCAACGCCGTAGTGTCGTTTTCCGTCGACCACTGTGGGGGCGGAGATGGCAGTCCATCTTCGACTGGAGAGATCGAGGTTGATACAGTAGACAAAGGATCGCTTGATTTGTGATGTGAACCGCCAACATCCTCAATCTCTTGTTGTAGTGTGGCAGACGATGCATCCAACGACTTTATCTTAGTCTCTAACACAGATGTGGAAGACAGAGACTCAACAGGCAGATCATCGGAACTATTGAAAGTCGGGAACTCAGTATGTAGATCAGCGACTGTTACAGTCGAGGTGCTCTTTATCTGTTCACTCGAATTGCCGTGTTCCTTGACAGATGTTCTAGACTCGACGCTGAGTACTAGAGGTTCAACGGGATCGACGGAGACCTCGGAAGAGGCTGCTTCTGGGCGGCAAGAAGATTCGTGGACACCTTCGTGTGCCTCTGAGCCCACCGAAGCTAGAAGAACGTTACTAGAAGGTATTTTCGTAACTTGAGATTGGTTCTCGAATGAAGTGTCTTGCAAAACCTCTGTTTCGAGCGTAACAACAGAGGCAGACTCCGGCGGTATAAAGATCAAGGGTGAGCTTTCTTCATGCCAGCTGTCACGCGAGATACTAGGATCCACAGCCGCAACACTCATGTCCTGCATGTCCGGTAGAGAAAAATCCACTGATTCGTTAAGCATAGCCTTCAGTGAATATATCGTGAACAAAGAACTTGTATAAGGAGAAAAGATGGGCACATACCAGATCAGATGATAGTGCCTCATCTGGTTCAGCAGGCACATCCAATTGAGGGGAAACAATGATAGCTGGAGGATCCTCCGTGAGAAAAGAGAAACGTCGGTTTGCGATGATAGGAGGAGGCGAAGAAGGCGGCGGCGAAGTAGAATTTTCTCGCCAACGGGGATCATACACCTGCTGGTTTTCAATTTCGGCTTTCCGAGCAAGTTCCATGGCCTTAGAGAAATCTGTAGCTCTGCGACCAGTATGAATTGGCCTCAATGGCTCAAGAGGTGGACTTGGGGATGAGAATGAGCGCGTAGATCCTTCTAATGGCGAGGGAGATCTAGTACTGTTGGCTGGACCGGTGAATTGCTGCATGAGGGAGCTACCTGTGTACTGAGGTCTGATAGATCCGCCGCCAGTGTTTTGCGGCTTGACTGGGGCAGGAATACGATTTCCGTACAATTCTCTGCTCGTCTTAGCCTGTCCAGAGTCCGACGGAGGTGCTCCCAGGCCAAAACTCCCTCTAGGAACAGGTACGCCGCCTTTCTTCTCAAATTTCGCGATCTTTTCTCTCAGAGCGGCAACATTTGACTGAGGTTTTGAAGAAGATGAGCCTGCCGTCGTGAGAGGCGGTGACGTGGGGTGTTGTGTTTGGTCGGCATTTTTCTGCTGTAGCGCTGCAATCCGTTCCTTCAAGTTCACTGGAGGAGCTTGTGTTCTCAAGGACGTCCTGCAGTAAACATGACCAGTATTAGAAAGGTATTACAAGAGATAAAGCAACGCACATGGGTTAAAGTAAACGATTGTGAAGCCCGGTTTGACCAAACTGTTCTTTACAGACCGTCCAGCGACTGTAAGTTGGTCACAGAAGACGAGAATGTTAATGAAAGTCAAGCAACAAGTGCTGGACGAGCACGCTGACGGGGATGTTGAAGAGGACAAGGTGATTGATGGAGAAAGAGTTCAATTTAATTATTTTGAACCCTAATTACTCCGAAAAAACTCCAAAACAGGTAAGTTACAATGCCTCCGCGTCACAACATAAATATGTATGTAGCATGTATTGCCATTGGTCATTTTAGCCGTTGCAGGATTTGAGGTTTCAGAAGCATGGCAAGTCTACAGATGGAACTAAATTTTACTAAACAGCTTAGTAGAGCAATGTATCCGAACAAATTCTACTGCATAGATGCTGTAGCATCAGATGAGGAATTTATGCAAGGAAAATTGAACAATCATTCATTCCTGCATAACTGAGACTCCGTCGTCTATGTGCCGCCTAGGATCAGTTCAATTTGACCTATACATCATGGATAGTTCTGACAATGTACAAAAACACTGACCATTGGCCAAGGTGGGGCGCAAAACGAGCGATGCTCTCCTCAGGACTAATTCTCGAGCAATTCATCCAATGGGATTTGTCAAAGAACGACACATGCCGCAAGGTGGTTCATTCCATCCGCAGCAGCAAGGTTTTCTTCATCCTGTATTCAAGCAGAAATTAGAAAGAAGATTTCAGCACAAATATTACCGCCACATGCTCACCTCCCCAACTCCATCATCGAGCCACGCACGATCACCCTAGAGCCCGGTCGCACTACCCTCCCTCCTCTCCGACTCGTCACCAAAGGTTCTGGCAAATACTGCAGCATCCTGTACCGTGTCGATCAACGCAGTTATCACTTGACATCCTTCCCGTTTATTCTCGCATGCCTCCGCCAGGGAAACATCCCTACAAAATTTTCTCAAGACTGCTCACAGATGGTACTTATGAGCACGTCGACTTATGGCAGCGCGAGTAAGTTTGAGAGCATGACTGCGGTGTGTGGATCAATGATAAGATCTACACCCGTCAGCATCTCATGTTCTACCAGCCCAACACTACAGATGCCAGAACGCAATGATCGCACCAAGGCTTGTTTCTGTATCAATTCATCGACGAATTCGATCATCTTCGTCTTGTTGATAGTCGGGACGTTCTCGTTGACCATGCAGCAACAAAGGAGTATCGGAATGATCCCATTCTAGGTCTGTGACCTAGGCAATCGCCTCAAGATTGGACGGATCTTGATTCTCCTTGTCACTGTCAGATCCAAACTCCTCAACAAATTCATATCCGTACTGATTTGTGTGGGGGTATGAATAGCAATGTCGCTTTCTTCTTCGAGGAAGGAAGGGATACCGAAATCCGTTTCGGCACGGGAAAAAAAGTTCGGCGTCGTAAACCTGGGATGGCGGAGCAGCGTCGGAAGTGAAATTGAACGAATGTTGCGTGTTCAGATCAGCAGGGAGCGGGTGACTATCTCTTCAAAACCACCAGCCACCGCCACCGCTCCACCTACTGGGTCCACATCACAATCTTCCCCTTCTCGCTCATCTAGGCGTTGGGCGGTTTCCATATCCTCACAATTATCCGCGGCCCTCTCTGCTATTTCAGAACTGACTGGCCCTTTCAACCTCCTCCTCCGCTCCTCTCTCGATAACACGATATCCATCTTTCCAACATCCGCCCGGCTCAGAAGCACACTCGATGTCACCATTGCGCCCAGATCTGTTTGGCTCTGGACTCTCCTGCAGGGTCCGCATCTGGTTTGTGCTTAACCTTTGACGTTTTCCGCAACTCCGCAGGCCTCTTTCGCTGGTTCTGACAGTTTCTCCACTCTCACTAGACTTTATTCTTTCGTCATGCCAAGCCGGTCGAATCCGTTGAGTATATTATTTCGCTTATTCAAGGTCTCGAGGGGAAAGATGGCGTAGCTAGAGGATCGAATAACGGGTGAGAATATGTTAAAACATAGTCAAGGCTAACGACTAACCTCTCCTTCGCGCCGATTTTCTTGGTTTTGGTCGCTGTCGACCCTCTGGCACTTAAAATGTTCCTTTAAGAGTGAGGCATGACTGGGAGATCTGCGCATCAAAATAAGCAAAAAACGTATAGACTCGGAGTGGAAATACAAATTTTATTCACCCATTCGTGATTCTTTTAACAGTTTTATCGGCGACGAAACGGTCAAATTCAAGTTAAGCTCGTCGACCTCTCGACTTGAGCGAGGCGTGGTCCCGGATGCATATTGAGTTTTTGGAGGAACGACTGATCGCTCCCGGATGGTAAACGAGATTCTTCATTCAAAAGAGCAGGAAGATGCGCCTGATGCTTGTGACCAGCTTGTGACGCTGGAGCAGGGGAAGAGAGGAAACTGCCCTGTGTTCCGTACTATCTTTTAGTACATGTGGACAAGTTGTATTGCTTAGTCTGTATATGGAACATTCACTTTCTGTGTTTGCTATTGTTCTCGCTCCCAACCTAGCTGAGTTGATGGGTTCAAGGTGGTCATGGTGTAGCAGACGGCCTGATAGATACGGATACGCGCAGAAAAGGATGGAAGACAATAGAATTGAGATTAACTTGGTAGTAGGAGTAATCAGTAAGCGGGTATGACGGCGAATGGAGACAGCAAATTATTGAGTAGCTCTACACTGTCTTCAGTTACAACCATTGTATCTTCGGCGTCCCGCTCCAAATCGTTGAAGTATTCCGCAGCGCCAGACATGTGAGCAACACGGGCACAAACTGCGTGAAGAGCGAGGAAGCGAGAGTCAAGCAGCGCCAGATGCACATGTCTAAACTTTAGCTTCTTGAGCATCTCATTTACCTCGAAATGAGGTTGCCGGTTGACATGGGAGAATGTGCCCAGAATGCTGTCTCGCACAACCCGCACTTCATACATATCATCCTGAGAAACATGCCAATAGGTACTTAGGATGATTGTTGATAATTCATAGCGCCGATTCACGCACCTCGTCCGTCTCATCAAACCAGAGTCCAAGGCGGTCAAAGGCTTCATGGAGTGGCTGGACGAGCGATAGTAAGTTGCACAGACTGTGCACACCTCCCTTCTCAACCAGTACATCCACCAAATGACCAAGATGGAATTGGGTGAGAATTGCTATGACTCCGGAAGAAGGCCTTCTCTGAAAGATGTAAATAAAGCTCTGAGGTGGTCATATGAGCTCACACATACTACCTGCGAGTGAAGCCAAGGCATATTCCCATCCTTGTTAGGTTGAACTGGATCACCAATCCCTTGCATGATCGATTGGCTCAAAATATGGCAAGTTTGAACTGTAGCTTCATAGCCGCGGCTTTTGACGAGCAATTCATTGAGTTCTATATTTCGCTCAAGCGAGTTTGTGTCCCAAACGCCGGTGATCATGCACTGATAGCCGTCTCGGGCCAACGCCTAAGATAGCATGGGCCAGGAGAGGACAACTAGCTTCTGATGCTTGGCGTACCTTTTCCCTTGCGGTCTGGTAGTCGTTTCCTGAAGCCTCCATTGTTTGCGCTAGCATGTCTTCCAGTCTGGTGAAGGACTGCCGAGAGGGATGAGTAGAACGAGGAGTGGGTACTTTGTTGCTCGAACTGACTGTACAAAAGATCAGGATGCACATGAAGACACACTGAAGGTGCCACAATAATGCATATATTAGGCGATCGCGGAGTAATTGTCCAACTTGATATATCACATCTTGCGCGGGTATTGACCCTGACAGAATTTGGCTAACTATTTCACCCGCGGGGAGATCTCCTAAGACGCGACGTTTGTTGTGCAGGTGGATAAGAAAGCCTCCAGCAACCCTTGCACAGATTATCTTCTGCTTCGCCGACTCCTCGTGGGTTGAGGCGTATGTATCAAGGGCGTTGCGTTCGGCATGGATAATGAGATTATAGCAGCTCATATATGTCTCAGTGAAGCCTTTGGCAGCGGAGCTGTGAGCAGAAGGGAGAGCAGACTCGTCGAAGGAGACTTCGTTCATGACAGGAATTAAGGCTTGAGCGCCTAAAAAATTAGCTACTAAGCGCCTTCCATAATTTGAGTATGGGCAACTCCCTGCCACTTGGGCCGTGAGAACGAAATTCTCGGATAGATCGGCATGGCACCTGTTAAGCAAATCTTTCGCGCTGCTTTCGTTCGAGAGATTGGAATACACAATACCCTGATTCATGATGCTCAGATGGTTTAGAGTGTAGATTTCATTGATGTCAACAGAAAAAATCTCATAATTTCCAATGAATACTGGATAATCTTACATGTATCATTTCAAAGATGCCCAAAATGTCTGAAAGTTTTCTGTTAACATGAATCATCTATGTGAAATACACTAATCCCAATGGTTTCTAGAAAGATCCCATAGCGCAAACCACCATTCCAAGCATCCCCCTTGGAATAAGTTTAAGAATCCCTACAGTGGTGAAGAATGTAACTGTAAGACCTGGGTCAGAATCGGTCCTAAGGGTGGGTTTGGTATGTAGGATTTATGTTGTAGTGTTCTAAGAGCAGACTGGAGCTCGAAGGGAGCTACGGGAACCGCGACCAAGGACAAGAATGACCTAGTAGTAGTTCTGAGTACAAGACATGACCCTTCAAAGGGTTCCTAGAAGGTCCAGGGAGGTCCCTAGGACGATAACCGGGAGTGTCAAGCCCATGCCTCGGTACCCCGCTTCACCGCTCGGTATCCTGAGATCTACTCTTTATTGTAATCTTCTCCTTATTGTTCTTTCTTGCTACACAAACCCTTTCATCCTAGTTTCCTCTTATTGTCTTATTCTCTACTGTTAAGATCATGTACACCATGTAACCATGCTAGAGGTCACAGAGTGTCTAAGTGCGGAAGGACGAGTGGGACAGTAGTGAAGTTATTAACAACACCGCCGTTACGCCGTTAGTCCCCGGAGATCGAGAGTATAGAAGAGGGAGTCTAGTAGCAGCCAAGTCGGAGCGGCGGTAACGCCGGTGACGAGGAGCGAGCCAAAGAACTTATAAGTCCAAAGGCTATAGAGAGAGTACTTCAAGGCAATGAGCCTGAAGACTTAGAGGAGCACAGAGTTAAGGAGGGAATCTAAGTCGGATGAGAGATCTAAGTTGATAATTAAACTGAGGAACTACAGTAGCGTACAGGCATTATTTATATCTACGGAGTGGCTCATCGGTGCGGAGTGCCAGACTAACTACTAGGAGCTATACGTGTAGTACCTGCAGGGTAAGGTAAAAGACAATAAAGAGGGACTAGAAAGAAAGGGTATGTGTAGCGAGAAAGAACAATAAGAGTGAGATTACAATAAACGCAGATCAGCGGAATACCGAGCGGCGAGATGGAGGCCCGAGGCATGGGCTTGACATCTACCCTGCAGGTACTATACATATAGCTCCTAGTAGTTAGTCTGGCACTCCGCCCCAATGTGCCGATCCATAGATATAAATACTGCCTGGATGATACTGTAGTTCCTCAGTTTAATTATCAACTTAGATTATCCTCCCCAACTTAGATCATTAGATCTTTGTCTCTCATCCTCTAAAGTCTTCAGGCTCGTCACCTTGAAGCACTCCTTACTCTGACCTCAGGACTTATAAGTTCTTTGGTCCGCTCCCTGTCATCGGCGATATTGCCGCTCCGACTTGGCTGCTCCTGGTTCTCTTCATCTTTACTCTCGATCTCTGGGGACTAACGGCGTAATGGCGGTGTTGTTAATAACTTCACTACTGTCCCATTCGACCCTCTGCACTTAGACACCCTGTGGCCTCTGGCACGGCTTCACAGTGTACATGATCTTAACAAGGAGCTAGGAGACATAGAGGTGTTGTGTAATATGAATGGTAGTAGCTAAGAATGTCAACTTAAGATCATTATAACTAGTAGGTGGTGGGAGCTCCCAATAGAGTGCAAGCCTAGGAAGGAGGTCCCGGGAAGCGGGGTGGTGGTTGGTATCCTCAAGTTGGGGAGGTGGTAACGGAGAAGCGATACATGGGTGGATGTGAGGGGGAGCTTCGATGTTAATGTGATCAAGGTCCCAGAACTGGTGGAGCAAGTAGGGAGCTTGAGGAGGCTTGGGGAAGGTTGGCTCACCAAAACGATAGATGTCTGGGGGGCTTTAGTAGTGGTTGAGGGAGCTTGAAGACTCACTCGGATTGCTTAGACATGAAGTAGAAGCGTATATTAGATTGCATAGATGATTGTCGAGATGAGAAACAGAAGTTGTCATGAAGTACGTAGCTCCTATCATCTTCCTTTTCTCACCGTTTCGACGCCTTTACTTGTACGATTACATCACTGTCAAATCCCATCAATTACTGATCCACCTGACCCCCATCATCAATTACTGATCCACTTGTTACCCTTCTCCTTCTACTGGCTTCCGCCACCTTCCTTGTTTCTAAACTGTATGTCATATGCATGCAATTCACCCAATACGCTTCCCGGACTGGCCCGGACCAGCCGGACTTCGGATTAATAACCTTGTGACTTACATTCCATTTATTTATTATTCTGAGCTTTCATCGAGGTCTTGTGACTGTATTTGGGATGTATATAAGCTAGAATACTTTGTACATTGTAGTCAAGCTTGTAATCAAGTGTACCACCTTATCCCAGTCTTTAATATCTTCTTTACCCTTTGCTTCTGAGCTGTTCCGGACTCCCGGATCACAGGAACCCTATCTAGGCTGCTCATCTTGACATTATATCCTTGCCATTATATTCCCGGGGACACCAACAGTGTGTGAAGGGTGTTGCTAATAGCTTCACCAACGTCCCACTCCCAGTGTGTACTACAGGCCAGTAATCGACTCCGGACCTCGGAGGTATCCCAGGCCATTTCCGGCCCATATCCGACCTCAGAACCTCTATAGTTATTGACCTGTAGGCACGGTCTTGTCACTGTACAGCATTACATCGTCATTTCTCACAGATCAGATTATGTATTAATAGCCAAACTCTGTCAGCGACTGGTTCTAGTAACAGGTGTCACCAGGTGTCACACTCAAGAAAACCTTAGATGGCGGAGCGATAAAGGAAGTAAGCAAAGTTCTGGACTAAACCAGGTAGAATAGATGAGATCAAAGCTAAGGAAATACCGCAAGTGTCACAAAGTGGCAGCGGCGGAGTGACTAAGCGGAGCAGGGAGGCGGAGCGACTAAGTGGAGTGATAATGCGGAGTGACTAAGCGGAGCAGAGACAGACTGGTCCCAAGATAATGACAGAGTTATATTGGTATCATAGTTGTAACTACTAGTAAGTAAGCACGTACCTGGTCCCAAGATAATAACAGAGAGGTCAAGATAAGGGACCAGGTAGTGGGGGCTGGCTTTATATACACAATCCGATCTACGAGAACTAACGATGTAATACTGTACAGTTTGAGAATAAAGAAGGTGGCAGAAGCCGGTAGAAGGAGAAGGGTAACTGATGGATCAGTAATCGATGAAGGGGGTCAGGTGGATCAGTAATTGATGAGGGTTCGACAATGGTGGGACGTGAAAGTGATGGAGGGATGTATTGTACAAATAAGGGCGTAGAGACAGTGAGAAAAGGAAAATGATAGGGGCTACGTACTTCATGACAGCAAGTAGCTCCAGCTTATATACAAGTAAACAACCCTCTGCCCTAGTAATGCCCAATACCCTGGGTTAATGGTGAACATGAGTAGTACATAAGTAATGCAATGTGTAAGTAATGAAAACTCAATCGTCATGCTATATGTGTGTTGTGAGACTGCTGTATTTAATATAAGTAAATGAAAAGTGCATGTTGTATCAGTAAGCATAAATAATAGGTCAGGTGACAAGATAAGGCAGGATATAAAATAAGACATGAGATAAAAGATAAGACAAGATAAAGAAAGAGATAAGATGAAAAGAAGTAATCATAACAAACCCCCACAGCCTGGTCCCTTATCTTGACCTCTCTGTCATTATCTTGGGACCAGGTATGTGTTACTTATTATTACCTATGACTACGATACTCAATATATCTCTGTCATTATCTTGGGACCAGTCCGCCTCTGCTCCACTTAGTCACTCCGCATTCACCAATCTGCTTAGTCACTCCGCCACTGCCGCTTTGTGACATTAGGTCAAGATCCATTACTGCACCGATAGCCTACCAATAAGGTTGTCCTTGCAGGACCCACAGACACCATGTCCTCCCCAGTCCCACCCAACCCTGAAACTCCTGCCACCAGAGTAGACTG
>MU823976.1:1546-12214 GCA_027921425.1 Lentinula novae-zelandiae | reverse complement strand
GGGTGTGTGTTCAAAATATACCAAGCTGGGCTTCTGGACGCTACGGGACTGCTTAAATACATATAGGGAAGTTAACAAAGGGACGTAGTATGAAACGAGCACTTAATGGGGTTTCTAAGTACATGAGGACGGAATAATGGGCGCATGTACGTGGTTCCAGGACCCTGTAGTGGAGTTGTTCGGTTGAATTGAGGGGAACTAAGGATCGTGGAGGTTATTCTAGCAGTAAGGAGGTCTGCGGGACGTTGGGAGTGATCTCAGGGGTCCAGGGAAGGAGGCTGAGGAGGTTGGGAACTATGTTAAGAAGCTTGTGGGCTATGCGATTTTGGGCGAGGCATGACAGTCACCGTGACATCATTAGAGATTTTTTTTTCCCATCACAATTTTTGTTACTATGTTACTTTCTCAGGTTTCTTCTGAGTTTACCATCAGCGCCCAAGGGCGCCGGCCTTCTTGCCACTCTTTCCCACTCATAAACTTGGGTAGGCCATAAATGACTTGAGGACTCAGTTTTGCCACGTGCACAGCGCGATGGCCTGACAAGACTGTGCCTACAGGTCAATAACTATAGAGGTCTTGAGGTCAAATATGGGCCAGAAATGGCCCGGGATAACTCCGAGGTCCAGAGCTGAGTACTGGCCTGTAGTACACACTGAGAGTGGGACATCGGTGAAGCTATTAGCAACACCCTTCATACATTGTTGTGTCCCCGGAAATATAATGGCAAGGATATAGTGTTAAGATAAGCAGCCTAGATGGGGTTCCTGTAATCTGGGAGTCTGGAATGGCTCGGAAGTAAAGGTAAAGGAGATATCAAAGAGTGGGATAAGGTGGTACACTTGATTTCAAGCTTGACTACAATGTACAAAGTATTCTAGGTTATATGCCTCCCAAATACAGTCACAAGACCTCGATGAAAGCTCAGAAGAATAAATAAGTCACAAGGTGATTATTCCGAAGTCCGGCCGGGCCGGGCCGGGAAGTGTATGGGGTGAATTGCATGCATATGACATGGCCTGCCTTCGCACGTATTTTGGGGTTTATCATTCATGAAGTTAGGGGTCCCAAACTTCGACTCCCTTCCAGTTTATGATCACAAAAAGATCTGACACACATACATTCATTTATTTTCTGGAGCTACATCCTTCACCACGCTGGTGCACTGTACTCAAAGACATTGACCCACATTCTAAGCCTTTTTTTCTCCTTGGTATATGGAAGAGTTTACGAGGCTGAATAAAATGAAGACTCATCTTTATGTACATTGCTTCATGCCAATTTCAAGTGCCGTACTTCCTTTTTAGTACACTATATATGGTCATCATGGTACAAATAGTCTTGTCAATTCATTTATTATGACGCCCATGTGACTTAATCACGGGTCTTGTGACAAAGATCGACATACGCATAGTGTATTTACAGTGTGATTGATTGTCCTTTTAGAATATTTCAGAATCCCGTCGCAACCCAATATCTAATCCATTTCTGGATGATGGCAGCATCCAAGGGCTTGAGGCTCCTCATACTTTCACTGAGCCTCTCGACGTTCCTCGTACTCAGCTGGGTGAGACCAGCGCTTTCCATTGCACTTCGGTTGGACTGTCTGAGTGCGTCGTCTATAGCGGCTTGTTGTGTATAGAACTCGAGTAATTTGACAGCGGGCTAAAAGTATTAAACAAATATCAGGAGGGTATACGACCTTATCTCTAAAAAAAGACACTGACGATATTCTGAGTGTCTGCTTCCGTTGGATTCTTTGCATACCTTAAAACTGCGGCAACCCAATCATGATAGGGTACTAGCGGAAGCGCATCAGGCGAAAGATGTTTTTGTTCAATGAGTGCAGCCCGAACGTTTTGGAACACACAAGTCCAGGAAACTGATTTCGGGTGCACAATATTCACGGTCATGGGCGCTGTCTCAGAAGTAAACCCAACGTCGAGGATGGCATTGCAGACGGCGTCCATTGGGACCCATGAGACCACCTATTCATCTGAGAGTAAGCGCTTTTCACGTCCTTCGACTACAGCTAGTAAGTGTCAACACGTACCCCAAAGGCATCGGGAAGAACACCTAAGCTAAGGCTTGATTTCACGATAATGGGGACCCAGTCTGTTATCGCCCAAGCTCCATTCGGTGCGCCACCGGTTACCTGTCCAATCCTGAACGAAGTTGCTTGAAGACCACTCTTTGCAAGTATCTGTAAATCACGAAATCAGTTTAAGGTAGAGTACTTTCTAAAATTCAATCCACTAACCCGTTCGGTGACATATTTACTCTCTCCGTAGCCACCTCCGACAGCATACTTGGCATCCATTACAACCTCTTCAGGATACGGGCCTAGGGATTGGGCATCCCATGACTGGGTTGAAGCAATCGACGAGGTGAACAAGAATCTAATTGAATAGGAATGGCGGCTGGAGCGACCAAGGTCCATTAAAGCTCGGGAGCCTTTCACATGCGCCTCAAAAGATGCCAGTGAAAGATTGAAGTCGAGCCTCCAGGCATTATGCATAATCAAAGTCAGGTTTTGGCGGAGCTATGAGATTTGATGTTGATCAAAAATCAGACATCATCGTATGAATGCTCACCTCCTTCAAGATATCCTCAGGCAATTCAAGGTCATCGTGCGAGGTCTCCCCAGCCAAGAAGACCAACTTGGGTGATGACAACAGAGATACATCGAGAGCCTTATCTTCGAACCGGGCGCGATGCCTTTCATACATCGACGCTCTAGTAGATGGTCTATTTAGAGCATAAACACGGACTACGGAGTCTTTCAAAAGCAGAGACTCTAGTAGCTGTGCGCCAATATTCCCAGTAGATCCTGTGAGTAACACGTAGTGTTGAGTTGGATTTATGGAAGTGGCGGGCCCCTGTGGAAGTGGCACATCCAAGCCTTGCGAGTATTTGGAGATCATATCCTCCATTAGTTCTTCATGGGTCTTCTCCCTCTTTGTATGGTCATAAGGATTGACAATGATACTGACGATGGCGTCTGTAAGCTGAGATATCGTCGGATAACTGTAAACAATGTTCTGGGTAATTGTAGCCGCAAGTGATGCGAATCCAAATTTGCGAAGAGCACTGACGAGACGAAGACGAAGTATAGTGGAAGAGAGACTGAGAATAATTCAGTATATTTCCGAGCAGTACTGGTAATGTTTCAACCGATTACCTATCGACTCCTTGTTCGAATAGATCTGCAGTGACAGAAGGGGCTTCGGTCGAAAGAATGTCCGAAATTTGGTGAATAAGCCAACTCTCTATATCAGATGCATTCCAGCTTCTTGGTAGCTCGATAGAGTCGCCCCCAGAGTTTGATTCAACGGCATCGTATCTGCAAAGCGGCTCAGTATTAAATACGATACATCAGCATTTGACCTACAACTTGTTGATCTCGGCCTCGTATAGTGTCAGCGCCGCCTTTTTAGCAACAGTGCCTTTTCCTACACGAGGCAGAGGTTTATCAGGATTGACGACGAGGATCATCTCTTTGAAGATTCGACTAAAGGAAGGAGCAATCTTGTTCCCCTCTTCGATCGCCGGCCTGTCCCAGTGGTTGATTGAAGATATAGAATATATGACGGAAGATAACAATTCCTCACCAGACGAGATTTCTGAACTTCGATATCTCATCATCGTTTTTCACATCGATTGAGTAGCCTGGTATAGGCTCCAGCATGATTCCTGGTTGATCACGCTGCCTGCCAAACATAACAACTCCATTGACTCTAAGATGATGTCGTGCGATGCGTTGATGAGGGAAATGTAAAGGCAAGAGTCAATTTGCATACTTACAAGGGACTCGCGGAGACAATGGTTTCGATTGGTGCCGGGACTGTTTTTTCACCATTTGAATGGATTATAACATCGTCGATGCGCCCAACAATTTTCCAAAGGTTCGGAATAGTGGGATGAGGTTTAAACAAATCGGAGGTGGCGTAGCCACGAACGTCTGCAAGGTTCTCCACAGCGACATGGTGCGACTTGGACGTCTGATTGAGAGGGTAGCCTCGTGAAGACAGATCCCTGTGAGGCGAGCAACTAAGAAGACATACCAAGAACTGAGCCTCATATGTGCCATCCCCTTGAGGTACCCATCGGATATTTGTTCCGTCTCTGAACTCGAAATACTGCCATGTATCAGCATTATCAACACGAAATTCCGATACCACGCCAAATTCAGTGCCCCCTGGACAGAGGCATACGTTGGCATATGTATAACCGAAGGCGATAACAGGCTAAATACGTACCAAATCCTGCGCTTACGGGTACTCCTCTGACAATAAGAGACTCAGCGACACGTGAGGCGATAGGCCCTCCACCAAAGCTCTTTATGAAGGTGAGTACTAGTGAAGATAAATTTTCAAAAGACCGACCAGGCTGCGCATCGTTCGGAAGAATTCCACGGCATCATCTGATTGTACCCAACTGTTGAAAAAGGTAGGTGGTGTGATCATGCAGGTAGGTTTGACTATTTTTGCTGCTTCTAGAACGGTTTCTGCCGTGCCAGCAACAGGTACGGCGTCGGCCTTTGTCACTGTAGGCGCAAAGACTCCAGTTGTGATAAGACCGTACAAAGGGAACAAAATTTGGAAGCAAAAGCCCATCATATGAAATGTTGGGAGGCCAAACGTGCCATTTAGTGGGTTGTGAGAGACCTCCCGCATCTTGCGAATGTACACTAAAATGACAATGAGTTTACGACAATCAAATCTTGAAAGTACCCACATAGAGAAGCATCGTCTTTGATTATTTGGTGGGTAAAAAGGATGGGTTTTGGGAATCCAGTCGAGCCCGAAGAATGTAGGTATAAGCCTTTGTCTGAATCTTTGGGAGAGAATACTGGATTGATAGGTGTAAAAGGATCTCCCGCTACTTCTCGTCCAAGATGGGGATACGCATCCTGTAATGAAGGCACTTCTTCGATGCTAAGCTCATAGGTCGGATCAACCATGTGAAGTTCAGCTTTGAGGCCTTCTACGACACCTCGGAGAGTGATTTGTGTCATGAGGATTCGGTGTGTGCATGTCTTTCGAAGCAGGTGGAGAAGTGCAGCAGATGAATTTCGTGGAGATATAGGGAACGGCTGAACATATTTGAATAAGTATTAGGAGATTTTTGAATCAGTGGAACCTTACCACAAGGCCGGCCTTCATGATACCAGTGATGAGAGCAGTATATAAAATGGCGTCCGCGTTAGCTACAATCGCTATAATATCGCCAGGTTCGGAATTTTCGCGAACAATATTCCCGACGCGATGAGCGGCGCGAACGAACTCTCGCGCTTTAATTTCTGTGGTGGAAGAATCAACATTCGGATACACGTAAAGCGGAAAGTCGGGATTATGTTCGAGGTTGAAGTCGAGCAAATCAGGCAGGTTTAACTGCGACTCGTCTCCAAGAGCTGGAAACAGAGGTGCGGTTTTAAGAACGGGAGACATTGTTCGAGATGGGGTGTCAAGATGTGTCCGGTGTCAGTAGAAGATGTATGTTTTCTGAAGTTAACGTTTGGAAAATCCCCAGGGCAGAAGAGGCTTTTATCTCGTCTAATGGCCCTTATTGAGCCAAGGCCCTACGCAGGCGCATGATAAGAATACCACGAGAACGCCGGTATCCAGATAAAATATACTTGAACTCAAACCTTGTTCGCGCGTTCGGACCTCGGGCATAGCCATGGGTCATCAAGTCTCTTTTCATCATACTCCGAAGATCAGGCGTCGAAATGAAATACCACAAACAAACAGTGGATTATCCTTCAGACCTGTTCCAGAATTAGAGCTTGCAGAGAATTACATACAGTCCGCCGTTAGCGGCAAACTCCTGTGTTCTGCCTCCCAGCCAAATGCTCGAAAGAATATGGGGACGATTGGGGGCTGGGGGTCAGGCCTGGAACGTATGAGATGGTGAGATTACAATCGTTTCTCGCTTGACTGTGGGTACTGAGTGTTCATGACCATATACGAGCTCATAAGTCGTGATCCCTGCAGTGACAAAAAGCAATAGTAAGCAGATATGCGAAGTATGAATCTGTTTGTTTGCCTTCATTATGATTTAATATAGTTGACTGCACTGTGTGAGATAGTATGAGTTGGAACTGAAGCGCCCCGAGCTCGAGTGGCCCTGCTTAGACTCATCTCGCCGTCGCTTCCATCATTCTTCCTTGGGGATGCGCAAAGTGACAATGTTGAGGCTCATTAATGCATTGTTGAGGCAAACGCGGGCCACGTGGCTTTGAGTAAACTTGGCTACTCCCAACAAGCATGGACCGAAAATTCGTAGTCGTTATTATATGCCAGGAAGCTTCCCGGAAGATCTATGAGCCCTAGCTCTTCGCACAGTGCTAATTTAGTTTTTCTCTTTTTTGGGCTTCTTTCTCGGTCTTGTTTCTTCCCCACCGTTACTGATTCCACGACGCTTATTGGCTACCCTCTGTAGTGCTCTCTTTGTCTCTCCCTCTGGAAATGAAGCCAAATCAAAGTATACAGGTGCATATTCCAAAAGCCATTCAGGTTTAACTTCCGTGACTGTCCTGATATATGGCCGTTTTGTCAAGACGAACTCATTGAACAAGACCCATTCAGGTTGTGAATCGAGGCCGCAGGAAGGATGAAGAGCGACGACCTAGAAGAAAGTCAACATCAGACAACGAATGAGTTAGGGTACCATTTACCTGATTGTCCTTGACCGTCAGATAACTGCCCTTTTCTCCCTCCTTATGTGCGACATGCATGAAAAATCCACAAGTTAGTGCTTGTCGTATCCCTACCGTGGTAAAAAGAATAAGGCAAACAGTTACATTTATGAGCTGGGTAGACCGAGACTGACCTAGGTTCCGCTTTTTTTCATCTTCCAAGCTGATGACATCTATGTCGTACTTTTCCATCGTCCTCAACAGTTGCGCACGGACATTTTCCGCCTGCGCAAGGGCACGAGCCGACAGAAAGTTGTTCCATGCCCAGTTACGATCGTGTTTATCTGTTGACAGTCATGGATTGAATTGGCATCTATACCGAAATCGAGATACCCACTCTGCGAATAATTGTTGAACACGTTCAACATCGTCAAATGGTCGCCCTCGGGGACAGTGAGCATGGCTTTCGCTTGGTCCGCAGCGGCTCGTTGATTTGGTGGCCGAAGCCAGACATTCGGAACTGAGGAACGAAGCGAAGTTAGAAAAATAACGATGTTAACGTACGAGATTATGACTGACTGCTCAGCATCGCCGTTATCGTTAGTATCTCGTTGGAAACTTTGAACTCCGGCGAGACGATCAGCATCTTGGCGAGCTAGAAGAGGCGTAAGTAGAATTCGATAGATGACTAGGGCGAGGCGATGGATTCACCTGAGGATCTAGTGGGAACTCTGCCATCACACCTCCTAATGCCGTTAGTTCACCTTCGTCGTCCAGCGCAGCAAGATAATTGAGAAGTTCCAATGCACGCATGAGGGTTTCCGGTGCCGGGGCATCGAGGTAGTCGAATCGGACAAGATCCTGTTGTAAGGTCAGTGAGAAAAAGCTCTAAGGAGTGTCCGGAACCACCTTGATCCCCAATTTGGCCAATTCCAGCACTGCATTAGCGAGATTTGACCGCAAGATTTCCGGGTGGGTCTGCTCTTCGAGTTCGGATATGAAATCCTTTTCAGTATACAGCCTGCGATGAAGACGGACGCAAGTTAGACAAGCAAGTTGATATCTCAAAGAATCACTGACCTAAAGCATTTCCCTGGCCTAGTACGCCCTGCACGACCCGCTCTCTGCTGAGCGGAGGCTTTTGATATCGGCGATACGAGTAATGACTCAACTCGAATTCTTGGGTTGTAGACCTTTTGTTTTGAGAAGCCTGGATCGACGACGTATACAATACCGTCGATTGTGAGTGAAGTCTCGGCGATATTTGTTGACACGACGACCTTCCGGCCTGGTGGATATCCTTCCTGCGAGGGTTTCGGTGCAGCGTCGAATATACGTTGCTGCTGTTGTGGGGGAAGGGAGGAATATAATGGTACACACATGAGCGGGCCTACACTCGAAGGATCTGTGTTGAGCAGATCATCTGCTTCGAGTTTAATTTTTCTACATGCGTCCTCGATTTCTTCTTCACCAGTGAGGAAGAGCAGGATGTCTCCCGGGTCTTCTGCGCGATGAATCATTAGAACAGTCCGGATGGCAGCTTCAACGTAGTCCGGCTCGGGCTCCTGGGTATAGAATATCTCTACAGGGTGAGTTCGGCCAGGAACTTTGAATAAGGGTGCAGGTGAGGGCTCTTCGCCAGCTGCAGAGTCGTGGAGGGAGAAATATGACTGGAATTTAACTGCGTCAAGCGTAGCAGACATGACAATGATCTTCAAGTCTTTCCGCCGTTTGGCGAGGTTTTTGAGTAAACCCATGAGAATATCCGTCGCAAGAGTTCTTTCGTGAGCTTCGTCCAAGATGATAGTGCTATACCTCGACAACTCTTTGTCGTTCATCGCTTCTCTCAACAGCATACCATCCGTCATATACTTGAGAAACGTTGTGCCCGCCTCCGTCATATCTTCAAAACGGATTGAATATCCCACTTGCTTCCCGAGCTGAACATCCATCTCATCAGCCACACGCTGGGCAACACTCATTGCAGCTACTCGCCGAGGTTGTGTACATGCAACCAATTTTCCCTTGGTATGCGGTAAGTCCGAGTAGGTCACAAATTGCGGTATCTGTGTCGTTTTTCCGGAGCCAGTTTCTCCAACCATGACTATTATTTGATTTTTAGAGAAAATCTCGAGAAATTCGTCCATCTGGGAGTAAACCGGCAGAGCGCGTCGAGCTTCTAGTATTTTTCGGTACTGAGCAGAATGCGGTAATTTGGTGAATGGATTCAAGTGGTGTTCCATTGCTTTGCGGACTTGCTCCCCTTTCACTTTACGAGGGAGAAATCCGAACAAGGGTTCCTTTTCTGATGAAGAAGAGGAATATGAGGGCCCTGCACCCCGCTGGGAAGGAGGAAGATGGGCCAAGTAGGGATTGTCGACCATCTTGATTAGAGAGTTGCAAAGAGTTTGCTTTCTAGAGTGAACCTGGAGGGAAGGAACCGAAAAAATATGTATTACATAAGCCAAACTTACCTTTACCAAATAGAACTTTCAATTCAGCCTTTATTGTACACATCTGTAAAACCTGTATATCTGTCAGTGCAAGGGTGCCAGATGGAGAGCACTCTCCAACACCTGAAGCACTGGAAGTCAAAGTTCTGACTTGTTCTAAATGCTTTGGCTGCTGGGAAGCTCTTTCAGTTGCTCTCAAACAATCAGCCAAAAATACAGGTTTTGCAGATGCAAGAGAGAGCTACATAGCATTATCTATGGGTTCTAAGACTTCAGTCCACTGATCTGCAAAACCTGTATTTCTGGCTCATTATCTGAGAGCAATTGAAAAAGCTTCTCAGCCAAGAGCAAGGTGAAAATTCTGCTCTTGGTGTGCTTTGCATGCTAGAGGCCAGTACCCTTGCTCTGGAAAATATGCAGGATTTGAAAATGCAACATGTTTTACAGAGTGTCACTGTAAATTTAACCCCCATTATCCATCACTTTGCTCGTTCACACTTATTAATGGCTATTGCTTTGAACTGCTCAAGTGACAGTTGGATCCAGATTTCTTGGATTCATCTTCAATTTCGAATGGGAAGTCCAGAGCCATTGATACTGCTGAGATACTCAATAGGATACTGAAAATCACCATGAGCATTTTCATCCATTGTCAGAGTTGTGATATGCACATCAAACAGCTTTCTCCAGACATCAAATCCAGGCATTTCAAGCAGAGGATATCAACTGTATCATTTCATATATATACAACATACCACACTGTCAGATGCTTTGAGAATAATGACACTATTAACAACAAATGTCAATGTTATTGATCTGATCAATGTCAAGTTCAAAACATAGCACCTACACTGTGCTGCTTTGCAGCAAATATTGTGAGTGTTCCATGCCACTGCTCTGCAGCAGGATCATAGGGACCTAGAGCTGCTTATATAAATTACTTGAGCACCTAACCTATTGGCAATTGCTTTTTAGTATATAGGATAACCAGAAATATATTTTCATTTCACTTCTCCTAGCTTCCCTTCCAAGATAACTTTAAGAGCAGAAGGGACGCTGGCAATGTCTTTCCATGCACTTCCAAGTTCCAGTCTGAAATTTGCCACTTTTTGTAGGCTGTAATTGGAGCAGCCAAAGTGATGAATGTGAGAGACTTGTCATTTGTGTGCAAATTTCTCTTGGCATTGTCATCTTTTGCTAACTTTCCACCTACCTCACCTTTGGTATGCCTGTGAACTTACTGTTGACATTCAATTTGACTGATTCCACTCAGTTGTTTTTGTCATGCCTCGACCGTTAGCCACAGCTCCCTTTCTCATGTCTTCATGTCTGGTGACTACCAGGACAGCCCCAGTATCAGCCATACGCTCTCACACTCTGCACAGATCCACCTCCGTACCTCCCCAAGACATACCATCTACCATCTTCAGCTTCCTCGACACGAGTAACTCCTAAAACCTCCCCCGACACGCGTAAGAAGCCCTCCTACACCTACCCCATTAAGGTACTAATCTCGATTACATGCCTCATGGTCCCTGATGTCCCCTTGTTCACTTCCTGTACCTATTTAAGTAGCTC